>PNEQ01002246.1:33372-52060 GCA_003012365.1 Medauroidea extradentata | reverse complement strand
GGTAAGTTAAGCAGTTTAATTTTCGTGATTGGCTGTAACTATAAAATATATTTTACGTGTATTGGAGCATTTACATTTTCTGGGATGTGTAAAATGTACTCTAGCTAATGCCCCTAACCCGTAATAATAAACTCAATTTTAATCATAAAATATATTTAAAAAAGAAATATTTATACAGTCTGTATATAATATTATTGATATAAAAACCACTTAAATAGCACAATTTTGCACCTAGAAATCCAAATTTTTCCGGGGGAGGACCCCCGGACCCCCCTCTTTGTTAGCCGGTAATAAGTATAACTCCTACAAAAAATCTCAAGATTTTTTAACATTCAGGGTTGGCAGGTATGTAAAAACAATAGAGTGAGGTAGCGAAAATAAATACATTTGAAATAAAAAAAATTAAATTAAAAATTACTGAATTTAGACAATATTTTCCAGGTGATGTTAAATACTAAATAATTGTGTAGTTTAATAATTTAAAGTCCAAGTAGTAATAAAAATATTAAAATTCTCGCATATAGTCTGTCTCATATAAGTATTCTGTATTTTGACACTTCACTTCTGATAAGTGTGTCTGTACACAGCCTTGCGCAGAACGTGCTTTTCCAGGAAGCCAAGTAGGTTTAAATCTCCAAACAATGGAACTGTCGGATACATTTCTCAGAACAAATGTCAAAATATGGATGAGTTACATGAGACAGACGGTACCATGAAAAATATACATAAGCCAAATATACTGTAATTCCATTAGTGTATGTGTGTATGCACGTGGGTGTACTTAAGTGTATGTGTCTGAGCGAGTGAAAAGTTGCTCATCAGTACATATTTGTGGTCTTGTACTGATTATTAATTATTCATTGTGACTTTCTGTCCTTCAAATAAACTAGTCTCAGTAAACAGAATTCTGAAATACAAATATGTACGGTTGCCCAAGATAACTTGAGATTTTTGTAATGTTTCAATTACACATGCGTGAGTATACTGTGGTAAGTGAGGAAAGGGAAAATACAGATGTTTGCAATATTTTTAATTTCTTTTTTGTATTTGTGTATATGTTTTTAGTTTCTTAATTTGCTAATTGAAAAGAAATAGAAAATCACTCTGCTTAAAACTGTTGCTTAACTAAATATACATATATTCATAATCATAAATATTAAATGAACAATGTTGTTCTCCAGGAATGTTGCAGCACTGTACCGCTACGAAGTTCAAAAAGTGGAAGGTCGCAATGATGATGTGAGTGAGATTTTCGAGGTTGGCAGTACGAATGTGAAGCGAAAAAAGAACCATTACACACGGGAAAAGAGTAAGATGTTCCTGAAGTACCAGACCACGCAGGATGCTAACGGAATGTGGATAGTCAAGGTTTGTGTTGTATCATTCTAAAAGTGGACATTTGTCAAAGTTGGCTAACTTGACCCGACCCAAGCTCGTCCAGTATAATCTTGATAATTCAAAGTTGTTAGCCTACCCATGATTGTTGCAAGTCAATACAAAACATGACATGACCCCCTCCAGCTTATGCCTTTGAGACCCTGTCTTTGTCGACCAAGCACAGGTTGTGGGTGGAGCATTCAATTAAACATTGGTACATTTTTGACTGCTTTTTGCGTTTGTTTCCTCGTACTGCAGCGTGTGAAAGATTTATAGCTGTTAAAATATGTACAACTTAAATTTAATCTGCATTACAGTATTTAGACAGTGTATGTATTTTAATTAATATTCTATGCAGTTTCTAAAATATTGGAAACAATTTTTTGCTTGTAGTTTTTAGCATTTAAAGGTGGCATTTAGTGAGAGTGGCCGTGTAAAATATGTACTCTTGAGGTCAAGAGCTCACTAGAGAAAATAATATTTACAGATCAAGAATTTTGTCTGCATTTTACGTTTGTATTATGTGATGTTTGAAAGATTCTTGCAATGGGTTCTTATTACAAATAGAACAGTTTTATTGGATGTACGCCATTGCGGGTGAATGTGGCCGTATTGTGGAAAAACCACAATAAAAACAAAAACAACAAAGGAAGGAATGCTAGTAAACTTTATATTAATATACAATTAATATTTGAGGGTTATACTTAACAAACCATTAGTTTACAATACAATAGACCTGTTCGACACATCACTGCATATAAGCCCATTACATGCTGCGCGACCAACCAGGATGCAGCTGCCCTGCCATTGGCTGAGCTACATGTAGGCACTTTTCCTATACATGACTCTTGTTTTTCCAGATGTCAGTAGTCTGCTAGTGTCCTTCAGTCTGTACATGTGCCTGAAGATGGGAGCAGATACCAGTTCCCCAAACATAGTATATGTTGTCTTGAGAAGTCTACTACAGTGGAGCCTCGCAACTACGACAAGCGATAATTCTCGAGAATTTTGTCGTAGTTGCTTCGTTGTCGTAGTTGCAGAAATTCCCTTTTTAACTCCTAAAAAAATTTTTTTTTTGTTCAAGTCGGTGTTTTTCTTGCTCTAATGCTGTGTATCAGTGTTACTCTCATTAATAACACGTTTTTTAAAAAACAAAGTAATGTTTTTATATTAAACGCTGACTTTTTCTGAAGATTTTGATACTTGATAAGCCTATAATACCCTCCCCAATTCGTGTTGAAAGATAGAAATAAAATTGAAAACGGCGATGGCGCGAGGCCCGCAGCGGCACGAGTGACGAATATTGACTCGAGTGTGCTGCGCTCTGTGCCAAGCGTCGGCAACTAAAGAGTTTGTGTACTGTAGCGCATTCTGACGGAGCTATTATTCTTAGTTTCTGAGCTGTCCACTGTGGCGCTTCATGCGCCATTAGCCTCTACGGCACAGCTCGTGCCTGACTGGCGACTGCCTGTCTGTGTAGTATAGTATTAGTGTTGCGTACTGGAAATATGTTACTATTGTAAAGTGTTTAAACGCTCGATACTTATATTTCTGTTACGTTAAACGCTTCTACAGGATTGTACAGTATAATAAACCCATTTTTTTCAAAATCACGAAAAATTTACAGTGTGCGACGTAACTTGCCGACTGCGTGCAGACCAAAATAAAAACAATACCTATCCCAGACGTATTAATTCGACTTCTCTGCTCACCAGAAAATAAAAATAAACTACAGAAATATAAACACAACTTCTTGTCGGCAAGGAAAATGAGTTGCGTGAATGTAACGCGACATATTTTTGGTGTCGGGCGTAGTAAAGTGTTGAATGTAGCAACTGTAATTTTTTAGCGCACGGTAATATATTTTCAGCGTTTTGTTACGCAAAATCACGGTAAAATGACACTTAGTAATATTTTAACTGTACGGCATCTTTATTTTTGATTAAATAATATACAAAGTTCCTAAACATTTCCTGCAAATACTTAATCAAAACCGTAAATAAAATCGTCATCCAATATAATCACGCACAAAGGTCGTCAATAATCAATCCAGTCAGTTCCAAATAAAATCAAAAGTCGAAATCCAATAAAGAAAGTCAAGAAACTTATGCAATATCACTAGATGTGTCCAAAAACCAAGCTATGCGCGAACTGTGTAAACACACAATGGCAAGGGCGACGCACGAGACAAACAAAGGTTTTTTTTTTTGTGTCGCCCTCTCATTCGCTGACCTTGCTCAGAATCACAAAGGAGGGTATAAGGGCTGAAGAGGAAAACATGAGCTGCTTGGCTATCACTGTTGCTACGCACGCAGTCGATATACAGAGCAAGCTAAAGGCTGTTCGCAGTAAAGTGAACACTTTTCAAAACTATTTCCATGAGAACAGCAATCAATAAATATATTTTGTAGTGGTCGCGGAAATAAAATTTCAGTTGAGTTTAAAATATACGCTATGTCTAATATAAAAACGGAAATGTTTATCATAAATAGGCGACGGAAGAATGCAAATCGGCCGAGAGAATACAGTAACTAGGCGCTCAAAAGTGTTCATTTTACAGTGAACAGCCTTTACGGGTAGGCCGTAGACAGTGCGCGTGGTGTGAGTAGGAGCAGAAACGGAGATGGAGAAAGAGGACGGAAGAGAGATGCGTCATCACATTACCTGCTTATCTTCGGTGTTGTGTGCACGGTCTAACTTACCAGGCGCGTGGCCTACCTATCCAGGTGCGCGCCGCAAATGTATTTCAGGAGACGTTTTTAGAGTTTTTCGCCGATTTTTTTTTTTCTTTAATAGCTGCATCTTATTTATTAACAGACACAACCTCTATTATTATGCACGCTTACAAACACATTTTAAAACATCTTTCCTACTTTAAATAGTATTTTTAATTCATGCACTTTTCGATTTAAATTTTTTAAATTTTTTTTTGAAGGGGATAGAGAATATTGTCGTAGTTGCGTTGTTGTCGTAGTTGCCGATGTCGTAGTAGCAGGGTTCGACTGTATTTCCCGTCTGTTTTGTGTCTTGCCTGTGTTGTAGGGGTGTGCGGGAATGGATTTTTGCCCTCGGGAAATTTTCGGGCGGGAAAACCATATTTCCCGCGGGAATCGGGACGGGAGCTGGAAAAATATAAAAAAAAAATGTCATGCTTACCTGTTTGTATTATGATTCCTAGTATCCCTTTTTTTCTTAAAAATCAAATTATACACTATAAAAAATTGAAGCACAGTATGAAAAGCCTAAAATAAGAGTTGAGGATGCTGAACCAGATGCTGAATCAAGCCAGACGTACTTCCGTAATTTGTTTTTATCACCTTCTAGCGTGAAACACACGTGGCTGTTTGGTTAGGTTTTTTTACATAATATTTCCAAACACCAACTTTTGACTTGTGCGATATTTCGTTGGCGCTTTCCATTATATATAAAAAAAAGATTGTGTTAATACAACTGTCAGTTCATTAATTTCAGCATTGATAAATTAAACGGTAACAGAAGTCCCTCAAACGAAAACGGTAATAGCTTGCTGACAATAACAAACAACAAACACAATCAATGTCACCAACATAACAATAAATATTGGTACCTGTATTAATATTCCAATGTGTTAGAATTCACTAAAACCTGCGGTGTCACTAAATATAACAATATTACTAATTTTTACTTTTAAAAAAAATCAACGCTATTGTTAAATTCACAAATTTTAGGTAACCCATGTAATGCTTCATGCATACATTTCCTCGCCGCTAGCATGCTTCAGCAGCGAAGCGGAAGTGTAGAAAATGGCCGTCGCATCATTAACTTTGGAAAAAAATTTGTTACAAAAAATTGTGCATTAAATAGTCAGATTGGTTCGGCAACTGTTAAGTTGCGTAGTGAATTTTTTATTCCAGTTGTGTTCACATATGTTTTTGCCCACATTTTACACCTTGCTCTTGGATTACACGATGAAGATTACTCCGTTTCGCGACGCAACCTACGACCGTGTTCGCACTTTGCAACATATCGACTCGGTCGAATAACTCTATAGAAAAGGTATTCAAAGGATTTAAAATTATTTTAAAAGTATTAATTTGATGTTTTGAAGTGCCTGAAGAATCTGTGCTGTGCAAATTTGATCCCGCAAATTTACATTCGTGTTATGAGGTTATGTATGACATAGCTAAAATATTTTTGTGAACACGTCTGTTTTCTTTCATAAAAGTACAATACACCTGTCCCATTTACATTTATGCAGTGAAAAGGGGGCGTTATGTTGCCGCATCAAGGAATGGTTGTGTTTAAATACGTATAAAAGTATTAATATTCCATCACCAAAAAAATCTTGAAAAAAGTCGGGAAAACTTTTTTCCAGCCCGAAGGGAAAAAAATTTTTTTTCCCGAAGTTTTTCCCGGGATTCGGGATCCCGCACAGCCCTACTGTGTTCACATTCATTCGTGTCTCTCGTTATTTGTGTTGTCGTCATCGTTCATCCATTTGGTGCCTTTTTCACACACCCCGTTTTTGTTGGTTTTTACTATTTTTTTGTCTATCTTTTGTTTTTGTGTCATCTTTCTCCAGTCGACTATATCCCAGTTGGGAATTAATTCTGTGTGGTTTTTTAATTTGTTTTTGTCCTTTGTCGTCTTTTGGGATATGACTACATTCCTTTCAGGAATAATCTTTATGTTTTATGTTTGTTGATCACAGTTTACTAGCTTTCCATCCTTGTTGTATTTATTTTCATCGTGGTTTTTCCACAATACGGCAACATTCGCCCGCAATGGCGCATGTCCAATATAACTGTTCTATTTATGTTTGTGCTAGTTTTGAGACAAGGCACACAGCAGAGTCAAGTAATCCGCTTGCTAACTAATCAGGCCTTCATCCGTCGTAGTGTTCTTTTTCCCCTCCCGAGATCGCACGTCCTTCCTTTACCACTTGCATACTTGTACGGTGCTTTACGTTTACGCACTACAACCTGGCGGAGGCATTTACCGTGGCTTTATTCAAGTATTCTTAACATTCCTGTTTGGTCTACACATGATCAAGAACTCTCTTGTCCATATCAAGTGGATAACCTTGTATAGTTATGTTCTGCAAATCTGTAAAGCAATTAATTTCTAACTTCATTAATACAAACCCATACCTGCCAACTTTTACGGATTGTCCGCAAAATTTACGGAAAGTACATGCGTCTTACAGTTTTACGGAGGACAACAAAATTTTACAGATTTCGGGACGTTCCAACATTTATATGTGTACATTTCTGCCGTTATTTACGAATGAATAGCAGACAAATATGTTTTGCGCAAGCATACTAACATGAAACATATTTTACAGTTTTGCTTCTCTGCTATTGTGCATAAACACATGTGAAATTTTTTTTTACATTACTTCCAGTAGTTGGTCACAGTGATTACACTATAGGAACCAATAACAAGATTTGGTATCTGTTTTGTTCCCAGTTTCTTATTGACTTATTTTATAGCTAACAGCCAATCTGTGGTTTTCTTGTATGGGCTGTTACAAGATGGTGACGTTCGTGTTAGGCATTTTTAAGCGACAAGTGTGTTGTTTCTCGTCCAATTCAGTGCTTTCCTGTGTGCTTGGAAGCTGTATTTTCAACTTTGAAACTAAAAATATGTTTCCGTTGTTGTAATGACTATGAAGTGTAACTACCATGTGGTGCGACTAAATTCTGAAGTTGGAAAGATGCATTGCGTGTGTGTTTATACAGTCAACTGAAATGAAAAATTATTTTATCTTTTTGTGATGCATACGTAAAATAATATTTTTGTATGATAGCAACAAACTTCACAATTACTACTAGCGTAATTTTTGTGCAATGTTTATTGGTAAATTATGGAAGATGGTATGAGGCACCTAACTGTAACTACTATTTGAAGTTACAGGCCTATGTGGAAATCGCAGGATTAAACATGAATTTTTGTAAGTAGGCTTTGAAGGCGCTGTACCTATAGCTGAATATTGCCGTACAGTGTTTCAGAACTCAAAACACAATCCAGTTTGGTATAGGATTATTTCATGCCACATAAAGTAAACAAAACTAGTTGAGATTTATATCATTCTTTGTGAAACTATTTATATTTGTAACTGTGCTTACATGTTGTTTAAAGATGCTAGGTGTTCATTTTGAATTATAAAAGATTGATGGATTTTCAAAGTATTAAGTGCACAGGAAATTGTTAAAAGTATAACGTGGACAAATAATAGTTTTTACATATTTAGGTCATAATAATTAAGCCTACCATAAAAACAAATAAACTTTTGAAATATTATGTGTTATTATGTGTATGGTTTATAAGGCTAAGGGACTGATATGATTTGGCTCAAAAATTGCTGCGCGCAGTTTACGCAAAAATGTGACATTCTGGAAAAGTTTTACTGAAGGTCATTTTGAAAAGTTGGCAGGCATGTAAACCTGAAGGGGTCAAAATGTTTGTAAATTGTAATGAGGTTTGTATGAATACTTGTTTTGTAAATATATTTTCAGGATATTTAGTGCCAAAACACAAACTTTCATGTGAACACCATGACTTCTTTAAACAACTGTACTAGATAATACAGTAACATCCAGTTATAATAACCCCTTTAATTAGGACCACCTTGCAGTAAAAACCCTAGTAAAACACATTTATAACATCACTCCTATATAACGACTATATTCCTTGGAAACATGAGGGGTCGTTGTAAACATTATTTACTCTACATAGTTTTTGTTTGAGGAACTTTTAATTGAGGGTTAATGTTTAATTTCTGATTTCTAACCTAAGGATAAGAAAATCACTTTGCTTTAATGAGAACTTTGTGTAAACAGGGTTTGTATTAAATACCGTCCATTGTTTTTGCTAAATTTGTGCCTGTAGATTTAATGTACTGTCAGATAGCATACAACATTTTTTAAATACAGAACACTGGTTAGCAAGTCTGCTTTTTTATCTGTTGATGACAGGATGAAGTCGTTCAGAAATACCACCTGGACAAAGTGAAATTCAGCGACATTTTTGGAGGACCTCCTCCTGTATTTGAATGCTCTCGGAAAATTAAGAAGCTGCTGCCAAATGGGCTGACTTCTCCAAACAAAGTGAACGGAATGATAAGGAAGGAGAAGCGGCAGGAGAAGATAGACAAGTACTTTTCACCGAACAAAGGGGCGAAGGGAGCGATCACTCCGGTCAAACAGCAGGGCTGTAGCAGCAAGATATCACCGAGGAAGTTTGGCCAGGATGGTTCAGTGCACTCGCCACAGAGCAAGTTGGCAAAGAAACTGAAGAGCAAGTATATCACTAACTCAATGAAGGGTTCCGTCAAGAAGACCTTGCTGCAGAACCACCAGCTGAAGAAACAGATGTGAGTATACTTCCTTGTGTGTGTGTGTGTGTGTTATACCTCGGCTCAGGGCTGTGATTAATAGCTTAACATGATATATTACCATTTTAAAACTTGTACATAACTAAACACATGCAAGTACAGTAAAACTCTCTTAAGAAGTTTTTGAAGGGACTGAAAAATTCAAACTTATTAACGGGGAAAATTTCTTAAAAAGGTAAATTTACTATTCTACCATGGCCATGGCAAACAAAATTCAAACTTAATATCAGGGAAAACTTCTTAAAAGTGTAAATTTACTATTTTACCATGGCCATGGCAAACAAAATTCAAACATATTATCAGGGAAAACTTCTTAAAATGGTAAATTTACTACTCTACCATGGCCATGGCAAACAAAATTCAAACTTATTATCAGGGAAAACTTCTTAAAAGGGTAAATTTACTATTGCACCATGGCCATGGCAAACAAAATTCAAGCTTATTATCAGGGACAACTACTTAAAAGGGTACATTTACTATTGTGCCATCGCCATGGCAAACAAAATTCAAGCTTATTATCAGGGAAAACTTCTTAAAAGTGTAAATTTACTATTCTACCATGGCCATGGCATACAAAATTCAAACTTATTATCAGGGAAAACTTCTTAAAAGGGTAAATTTACTATTCTACCATGGCCATGGCAAACAAAATTCAAACTTATTATCAGGTAAAACTTCTTAAAAGGGTAAATTTACTATTGTACCATGGCCATGGCAAACAAAATTCAAGCTTATTATCAGGGAAAACTTCTTAAAAGGGTTAATTTACTATTATACCATGGCCATGGCAAACAAAATTCAAACTTATTATCAGGGAAAACTTCTTAAATGGGTAAATTTACTATTGTACCATGGCCATGGCAAACAGAATTCAAGCTTATTATCAGGGAAAACTTCTTAAAAGGGTAATTTTACTATTGTACCATGGCCATGGCAAACAAAATTCAAGCTTATTATCAGGGAAAACTACTTAAAAGGGTAAATTTACTATTGTGCCATGGCCATGGCAAACAAAATTCAAGCTTATTATCAGGGAAAACTTCTTAAAAGTGTAAATTTACTATTCTACCATGGCCATGGCATACAAAATTCAAACTTATTATCAGGGAAAACTTCTTAAAAGGGTAAATTTACTATTCTACCATGGCCATGGCAAACAAAATTCAAGCTAATTATCAGGTAAAACTTCTTAAAAGGGTAAATTTACTATTCTACCATGGCCATGGCAAACAAAATTCAAACTTATTATCAGGTAAAACTTCTTAAAAGGGTAAATTTACTATTCTACCATGGCCATGGCAAACAAAATTCAAGTTTATTATCAGGGAAAACTTCTTAAAAGGGTGAATTTACTATTTTACCATGGCCATGGCAAACAAAATTCAAACTTATTATCAGGGAAAACTTCTTAAAAGGGTAAATTTACTATTCCACCATGGCCATGGCAAACAAAATTCAAACTTATTATCAGGTAAAACTTCTTAAAATAGTAAATTTAATATTCTACCATGGCCATGGCAAACAAAATTCAAACTTATTATCAGGGAAAACTTCTTAAAAGGGTAAATTTACTATTCTACCATGGCCATGGCAAACAAAATTCAAACTTATTATCAGGGAAAACTTCTTAAAAGGGTAAATTTACTATTCTACCATGGCCATGGCAAACAAAATTCAAACTTATTATCAGGTAAAACTTCTTAAAAGGGTAAATTTACTATTCTACCATGGCCATGGCAAACAAAATTCAAACTTATTATCAGGTAAAACTTCTTAAAAGGGTAAATTTACTATTCTACCATGGCCATGGCAAACAAAATTCAAACTTATTATCAGGGAAAACTTCTTAAAAGGGTAAATTTACTATTCTACCATGGCCATGGCAAACAAAATTCAAACTTATTATCAGGGAAAACTTCTTAACTGGGAACTTAACAACTATAGTTTCAGTTCACTGGTTATTGCAGTTCAGCGTTACTCTTAGATTGGAATAGTGCAATACATAAAAGGAGCTAGTTGACCTTGTAATCTGACTTTTTATTTGCTCGACTTCAAGTACAAGGAAGTGCACATTTCTATGTAAACATTGCAAGTTTGTATTTAGGTCCCAGGCCTGGTTTATTCTGTTTGTGTTGTAATCAAACTGACACAGTACGTTACTGCAGATGGAATCATACAAACTACTCGAAGAATCCATTAGTATTCAGTATTAGTTTTTAAAATGGATTGTTGCAAATCATTTAGAAATGTTTTGTGACCACAAACTTTGGTATAAGCAGTTTTGGATAAAGTGCACCTTTTATATAAAAAAAAAAAAACTTGCCCATTATTTCATAAAATTCAACATTAATATTGCTTGTCTTGTTGACAGGGAATTAATGAATGTAGTTCTAATATTTTAAATATAAATACAACAAACTTCAATCTTGTTTATTTGAATTTGACATATTTATATTCTATTTAAATCTATAATAATTACAATTAAAACAGAAAGAATTGTGTACAAGTACTCACAGGATGATACTTGCAGATAGAAACACACACACATAGGACGAACACATTTCTCCGTGGACGCGCGGTCACAACGTTTCGCAGACTACATCTGCTTCAGGCGAGTGGAAACGGCCAAACTTTCATGGCAACAAAGCATTTCCGGACATATGTCCATATCACATATTTTCTTTCTTTGCGTGTGTGGAATGTTTCCTGAAAGTTTGGCCGTCTCCACTCACCTGATGAAGCAAATGTAGTCTGCGAAACGTTGTGACTGCGCGTCCAAGGAGAAATATGTTCGTCCTATGTGTGTGTGTTTCTATCTGCAAGTACCATCGTGTGAGTATTTGTGCACAATTCTTTCTGTTTTAATTGTAATTAGTAGCCTAGCTGCCTTTCCCGCCTTTGTCCTAATTCTATAATAAAATATTTTTAGGGAACTATGTAGGTCCCTATTGACTACATAAATTAACTTGCTGCTTGGTGTACAGTTCCCACTATGAATAATGGCAGCGAAGTATGCACAAATGTATTTTCAGCCAATTACCCTCAAATTTTTGACTTTTTATAAATAATTTTTACTGTTCCTCAAAGTCATTACAAAGAAGTTTTATTGTAATTTTAATGTTGGTATGTGAATTTATCAAGTACAATTTGAAGCTTCTATTAGTAGTTGTATGATCCCCTGCCTAAGAGGATTTAGTATGGAAGTAAATGCTAACATTGATTAGACATTTGCATAAGTTTCAAGTCAGTGTAGAAATATTCTTTACAAGAGCAATCCTACATCATAGCTTTTGTCAGTTTGGCAAGCAAACGTATCGGTAAGGTGACAGGTATGTGGTGAACTGTTCGATACCATACGTTTCTAATGTAATTTCCTATGCTGTTTAATTGTATTTCTCTTCAATACAATTTTTATTAAGTATAATCCCTCAAGTTGTTTGTTGTAAAGAATATTAATTATACATGTATCATTTTGACAGTTTGCTTGTTCAGGAGTATTAAGCCAAATGTAAATGTAAATTTAATAAGTGGGAAAAATTATAGTGCAGTAGAACCTCGTTAATCTGTGATGCCCTGTTTCGGGAATAGGATTATTTGGGACAGTTTTGTAATTGTAAAAAATGGGGCACATAGTATAAATTAAAGGCATAGTGACAGGTGGCAGCATAGTTGGATTGTTTATTAAGGTGTTTTGTAAACGCGAGATTGCAAGATGAAACGTAAAAAGTTGCGTTCCTTCACAGTATCGGAAAAATTAAAAACCGTGGGTAAAGCAGAGGTGATAGGTAACTGTGCAGCGGAAGAAAAAATATGTGGATGAGTCGTGCATACGGGACTGGAGGAAAAACATTGACAAACTTCGTTCAGTTAGTGGTTAAAGACGGGCATTTAGAGTGGCTAAAGCTAAATTTCGGGAAATTGAAGAACGACTGCTTCAATTCATTAAAGAAAACCGGCAGTTCGGCTATGTCGTAAGCACAGAAATATGTGTTTTTAAAGCATTGAAAATTGCCAGTGAACTCCAGGCGACGGAAAACTTTTAGAGGCAAGTATTTACGCATCCATTAACTGGCCCGTGACATGTAAATACACTCATCCGTCTGCTGCGTCAGTTTTCAACGTGCGCCAGACATATTGTGACTCGAGAAATGTGACGTCACATGACCTTGGACTTCATACCCAGCTGCACACAGCAGGCACATGCCTGGGAAGGATTAACTGCGTTCTACTGTATTGGGTTGATTCCTAAAATACACAGATTCCGACATAGATTCTTAAAATTGGGATTCAATTCCGAGTCCGATTCTAAGGCTTTCTTTAAGTTTTTTAAACTAATTTTTTTTCTTACACATAAAACCCTTATTGTACCTTTGAAGGATATTAAATTGCATGAACTAGGTTACATACATAAAACACACACACAGGCCTATTTGTACACACAGAAAAACAAGATCTGTGCAGTCTGGCTAAATTTATATAACTTGCTAGACAATCGAGGTTGGTTTTTTTTTTGGCAACCTATTTTTGTGCATAATTAAATATGCATATTTGGTGGGAACACATTTCATGATCAGCAGTATTTACCGGTAATTACGTAGAAAATTTTGTGAATAAAATTGTACCGATAAATACAGTAAAACCCAATCTAACAATATCGGATCTAACGACATAATTCCAGGAACCGTGGTAAAATTAATATTTAAAAAGTTTATCAAAGCTAAGCAAAGTGTAATATGTAGATCACAGTAAAATGTTAATTAAAAATAATTGTGTACATTAAACAATAACGTAATGCAGTTATCATAAATTAGTAATATGCAGCTGTGAAACACAAAAAAAAAAAACTTTAAAAATGCTAGAAACTTCGGCTGGAATATAGTTGAAGTGCTTGCTGGGTGTGTAGGCCGCCCACGCAACACTGACATGTGTAAGACGTGATGACTAACGCGGCCTTATCTCCTAATGCTCCCCCTCACTTCTCCACTCTCCCTCCTGCCTGAACTTCCCTCTCACACTCCTCCACGTGTCATCTCAGCTATACAGTTTGATACACGACGTGGCATAGCAATGGTAATTTACAACCTTTTTTGGGGAACCGTAAAAAATTCAGGGAAAAAATTGAAAATTTGAAGAAAATCGTCCATGTTGCAATTTCCTTTGCTTGTGCTGTGCTGTAAGAAACATGCAGCTAAACATAGAAACAATCCCTCTTGACTGGCCACGCCAGCCAATAAACATAAACCCCCCCTGCCCCTTGAACAAGCCAGTTTGTGCTTGCGTGCACGCGCATGAACTACAGATGGTCTGATAGTCACGTGCAACTAGCATTCTGTCTCACCACAGAGCAGAGCCATGTGTTTGTTTTTCCTCTCCCACTCGGCGGTTCTCTCCCATGTTTCCGTGTCTTATGATAGCCCAGGGGGATGGGGGTTGAAGAGACGACAATATTTTTTTCTGCCCTCATTACAGCACTGCAAAAAGGACCAGCAGTCCGTAAAAGAAAAAAATCCAGCGTTATCGGCTTGACCTTGACAACTTCCTCTGTATTATTGATCACTTGTCATGTGGCTATGAAAACGCTGCGGCGTAAAAACTGCCCACGACGCAAACACAACAGTCTCGTCGCCGTGTGCGGCATGTGGGTTTTTGTTTTATGCTAACTCTACAGTGGAGCAATAAGAGTGACTGCAGGTAGCGCGCCGAGAGCCTTTTCATTTCTATTCGCAGTACAGAGCATTAAACTGGTGCGTTGTGCATAGTTTCGTGATATTTCCAATAGGCCTACAACTTTGAGCGACGAGTAATTGAGTCGTTATTTTATATGTGACAGCACCTTGAAAAGTCTGTTTTTGCCCTTTTGAGAGGCTCTAAATTCGCATTCATAATAGGCGTTTGAGTTTTTTAAAATACAGACCTTTTTTTAATGTTTGTTCTTTCGCACTTTTATTAGTATCGTGTAAATGTTTATAATGGCGACATGCTGTAACAGTTCTTGCGCAAAAAAAAAGACTCAATGGCTGTACTGAAAGGTTTAAAAGTAGTTGCCGTATACATTCAAGTAAATAATAAGAGTTGTTCTGTTGTGGTCTGAATGTACTTCGCTCGAGACAAGCAGGATGAATCACGCACGCACGAGCTGCCCGGAGGCAAGCCAAGGCAAGCGGCTCGGCCCCTCCCCTCCTCCATCATACACAACCAGACCGAGCGCGCCGCTCTGCCACGCATGTTACAGTGGGGGATTGTGGGTACCATTTTATTTGGAAGACACATTTTCATCATACTAAAATATAATTTCAATGAAATTTTTTAAGTCGATAATTGTTCTACATAAATTTTAGAATAAAAACACACTTAAAATTTTTTTTATTTGGGTAGGAGGGGGGTCAAACTTAGTTACATTGGGACTAAGAACATCAGCGATCTACCGTCACTATTTCCTGGTATCGTGCGATGTCGTTAGATCGAGGGTTTACTGTAGGCACTTTTGGTTATTAAAAAACCGATCAGTACAGTAGTTTTCCAAGTTCCGTTTCTCTTGAAGTACGTATTTGTTTTTGGCTTGTGTGAGTTTACTGTAAAAAATCTAAATTTTTTTGCTTTGTTGATTGACAATTAAAAATATAAGTGAAGTAGAAAAGTGATTTACGATGACGGAACAATTATATTGCATATCTGTTACCGTTGATTACAGTTGCAGTGTTTATAAACTTTGTTTTTATTTTATGACGACATTGATATGCTACGTTCCGTTCAGGAAGTCCACGCGCATGACGAATACACAAGATGCCGAACTGTTAAACAAGTAGCGCCTTCATTCCAGCGGAATATTTTTGTACTAACTATAATCAATTTTTGTGGCGACTATTTTGTTATAATAATGTCGTACTTTGGAGTTAACATCTCTGCTGCAGAAACGTAAACAAAATATTTCGGTACTACGATGATAACTGTCTTGGCGACGATTATGCAATGAAATACAGTACAGTATATGTAGTTTTTATTTTTGGGGATATAGGCGCTAGCATAGCTGCCAACTCTTACGATTTTCCCGTACAATGTACGATTTTGTGCCCTATTGTACGGTTGTACGATTCATGTGAATTATTGTACGATTTTCTAGCTTTTAAATATTTTTCCCGTTTGGTTAATTCGTACTAAGAAATATGGTACTGAAGTCTTGTAATTTCGGTACCGAACATGTAGTATGTAGATCTGACTTACAGTGTCGTTTAATGAAGAAAACTGTACTACCGTAGTTTCGTGAAATAGCGTGCTTCATTTATAGTCGTTGTACAGTATTATTCACTACAGAATACCGTATTATTCACGCATCGTACGAACGTACCCCGAACATTGCCTAACTTACCCGATCGATTGTAGTTATCTTCCTGGCAAAATGGCCGTCGTGACTCGTGCAAAGAAAAGTCACGAGACTGTTTTAATTTGAAGTGTTTTTCCAGTTTACTGTTTCCGTGTAGTAATTGCTCAAGAACACGCATCAAGTCTTGTGAACTGAAGGAAAGTATCATTTGATTCTTATTTTCCCAGCAAATATGGAAGTGCACTTCGTAGTTGCGTAGTGTTTGTAAACATGGTTTTTTGCCAAGCTTAAATGTATCGTTTTGTAATTGCGGCGACGTATTTTAGTCCCGGTACTTGTATCGACGTCGCATATTTAATAGTTGTGAAACGTAGGAATATTGCAAGTTTCACGTTTGGGAAATACAACTTTGCTGTTTTTACAATTAGGGCTACATTTTTAAATACAGTAATTGCCAAACCATGCGGATGTTAAAAATTCTTCAAAAATTTAAAGAATGTGGTATTAATATTGTATAAGAGATTAAATACTCTCACATCTGCGCATTCAACGAGGTACGATTTATTTCTCAAATCCACAGTATTTGCAGCGTCGGGGAGTTGTGGTTTAGATGTGCCAAGTGTGATTAAATTACCTAATTTGCACTGTGTAAGAATTTTTCGTGCATTTATGGAACTGTGAAAGAGAATTTGAAAGATGTGTTACCAGAAATCGTGCTGGAGGGGCCTATGTATTGGTGCATAAAATTCGGTAAAGTTTGTAAACTTGCAGAAACCAAAACTACCTGTACTAGGTTTGTTTAGATTTGTATGAATATTAAAATTAAAACGGTCTTTATGATGGTACAACAAAGTAAGCCTATAGAAAATACGATCAGTAATGTTCCTGTTTTTGTTTTCTTTATAATAGCCCTAGGGAAGCTATATAATTTTAGCCAGGAACACAACATATGAATAGTAGTCAAAATTGTAGCTAATTTTATGAATTATTCTGCATGTTCTAAATTTATTTAGCATACAAAATTTTGAAATGTTCACAGTGTAGTATTTTATTTAAAAATAGCTAAGGTGTTTTTGTTCGTTGGCATTTATATATACACAACACATGAAATGCCGCGACTCAATTACGCACAATTTTACTCATTTTGAAAATTGTACTATTTCTGAATCCTTGAGGTTGGCAGCTATGCGCTGGTAGTTGCCAAGCATGATGTATAATAATTTATTTTAATACTGAATGTAATGCAACGTAATTGTCTAAACAAATATGACAATCATTGACGAACAAGTTTTTATTTTATAATTGACGTTTACCAATGGAGTTAATCATTGCATTTTCATGCCTTATATTAGCTGAAATGCTTTTGTAAACCTCAAACAGTTTGCCATTAATACACAGAATCACTCTGGTAAATCAGTGATACCTGTGAGACTAAATTATATTGCAGTATGTTCTAAGGAATTTTATTTAAAGAATCTGTTATTTTGATGCCAAAATCAGGGATTCTGTTCAGTTTCGATTCCAGTGGAATCGATGAAATCAATCGATTTAGGAATCTGATTCGACCCATCATTAAAAAATTATAAATCCCTTGTGTACTGATAAACTGGATAATCTGTAGTCTATGCTTTGTGAATATTAAATGAAATAAGTTAAGAACAATTTTTTGTCTTGATAGTCATAACATTTTATTAATGATATAGGTATATGTGTTGGATTTACTTATTCATATCTTTGTATGTTTGACTAGCAATAGTTTTGTTATTGTTCTACCTGTGAGAGAGCTATTGAAGCAGGGAATGTGGCGGTTATGTGTGTGCAGGCCCCCTCACAAGTCTGCAGAGGACAGACTGCTGGAGGCAAAGCACAGGCAGCAGGAGAAACGAGCTCGCTTGAGGGAAGAAAAGTTGAAGCTGGAGAAGTTCATGAAAGAGTGGAATCGTGAAAGAGAGGACCTCGAGTGTGAGGACTTGAAGGTATCTACCATGTCTGTCTTCTTGGGCTGCAACACTGTAGTGAGACCATTTTCTTCTAGACTATTAGTTTCTCACAGATGTCTGATTGTGCCGTGTCATCCTGTAGTTTCGTACCTCTGACTAAGTTGGTAAAATAAAATATTGTAGATTACTTACAAACTAAAGAAGTGTTTTGGATGTACGTCATTTCAGCAAATGCATTGCTGCAATGGTGTTTGTCCAAAACACTTCTTTAGTTCGCGTTTTGTTCCTATTCAGAGAATCATTTAAAAATAAGTAGGCTACTGTTTCTCCCTCCCTCTCACTCATTTCTCTCCTCTCCCTCTTCTTTCTCTCCTATCCCTCCTCTCTCTCTTTCTCATCTCCCTTCTCTCTCATATCCCTCCTCTCTTCTTTCTCATTTCCTCTCTCTCCACTCTCCTCTTTCCCCTCATATCTCTCCTCTTTCCCCTCATATCTCTCCTCTTTCCCCTCATATCTCTCCTCTTTCCCCTCATATCTCTCCTCTCCCTCCCTCAGCTCTCATCTCCTTCCCTCAGCTCTCGTCTCCCTCCCTCATCTCTCCTCTCCCTCCCTCATCTCTCCTCTCCCTCCCTCATATCTCCTCTCCCTCCCTCATATCTCCTCTCCCTCCCTCAT
>PNEQ01002246.1:0-32372 GCA_003012365.1 Medauroidea extradentata | reverse complement strand
TCTCTCTCCTCTCCCTCATCTCTCTCTCCCTCATCTCTCTCTCCTCTCCCTCATCTCTCTCCTCTCCCTCATCTCTCTCTTCTCCTTCATCTCTCCCTCATCACTCTCCTTGCACTCCTCTCCCTTATCTCTCTCTCCTTTCCCTCATCTCTCTTCTCACTCTCTCTCCCATCCCTCTTCTCTCCTCTCTTTCCTCTCACTTTTCTCTCCCTTTGGTCTCCAAACAACATTCCTTCTCTTTTATAACAATGTAGGGGGCAGCATATTTAATACAGTGGGAACATTTTGTATTGAATGTCCAAATCATTAATAAATACCTTGTGATTCCATTTTATTTAGTCTGTGTGTTAAGCACATACAATACTCTAATACATGTCAGTCTCCTGCAGGAATATGAATGTACCGTCTGCTGGAGACACCTAATCTTGCGAGAGTCTCAATTATCCCCAGTAGGAAAAAATTGGTTTTTGAACCATATAATAATTTAATAAGCTATACAGATGTAAGATTGAAGTGATACCACAATGTCCTATATTGGAGCTTTGACTCTAAAAATGAGTCTACTAAAATCACCACACAATTATGATAGGGAGCACACTGTGGCATGACAGTAACAATGTATTTTGTGTATATTATTTGCAGGAATTACCCTTGCCATCTACTATCAACTGCGGAATTCCGGAAGAACATTTTGGAGACTTTATTATGATTTTGGAGTTCTTTAACTCCTTCAGGGATGAGCTAGCCACAAAGAAGTACTTTCCTAATGGTCAAGTCACTTTCGAAACAGTCAGAAGAGCTCTTCTAGCAAAGGAAGTAGCAGGTATGTGTCTGCCCTAATTGGTACACAGTAGCTGTGTAACTGTATGTTTCTTCCTTTATACAGTGTTCTCTCAGTTTGTCTTCCAGTTTGATCCTTTCACTTTAGCAAATGTATTTTTGGTCACATTTATAGTCCCAACATACTTTTAACATTCAGTTTAAAAACTTAAATTTAAGGACAATTTTTTTCAGTCCCTTGAGAGTTGTTAAATCAAGAGATTACTGTATTTAGTTTGGACACATAGAAAGATACATTACTTTTTCTTTATTTGTATGTGATTACAATGGAATAATTAGTCAGGAGTTCAATTGTTGCATTCAAAGATGGAATATTAAATGAGGAACCAAGATTCGCAAATAATTGCAACACCTAATTCTGAAATGGACTTTGTCTCTTTCACGTTACTTGCGCATGGTTGCGACACCTTGTTTCCAATGAAATGGCCATAATAGATTTTTTTTTGAATTTTTTATTACTGATATAGATTCACCCTGTGCACCCATACGTCAACATTTATTATTGTTATTTTAGCATTTGTGTGCATTTGTCAGTACTTTGTTTTCTGGATATAGTAGCACTATTTTGACAGCAGATGCAATCAATGTAACTGTCCTAAATATCGAGAAGGTCAAAGCCCTTACTTACAGCGACTTATAGTATTTCATGGTTGTACGATTGGTAAGAAGACATACAATGGTATTGAATGTTATTTACTGTATATAATGTAAATAAATATTAATTTATGTGTTACATTAATATTTTACAATTGTTTTACAACATTATAAGTACTTTAAGCTATCAACTTTATATTTATAAAGCTTTTTCACGTTCACATTTATTGAAGAATGCCTTTATGTAGCCAACGTTGTTGCCAAAGTTCACGCAAGAGATGGCGTGCCAGAACAGCAGCAACTTGCCTTTTTTTATTTACCTAGCACTTCTCTCCCAGAAAAAAAAAGAACTGTGTCATCCTTTCTTCCTTTCTCTCAGAAAAAAACTGTGTTGTCATTTCTTTCTTCCCCAACGGAACGATCACGAGACCTCAAAATTAACTTCTCATATTGCTTTTGCCCGCCACCCAGTAACTTAAGTTTCTGCCACTTAAAATTATTGAGCAGTGTGTACGAAGCTAGTAAACAGTATCAGATTTTAAACCCACATATTGTGTAAATACCCATGCAAAACACTTTGTAAACAGAACGTGGATAATGACAAAAAAATAGGGTTTTTAGCAACGACGGAGTGCCCACTATAGACAAGTAAATACTGTATTTGTCATTTTCAGTGGTTGGGTGTGAGTAGAGACAGGTTACGAAAAATCCTGTAGTGCATACGGTAATAGAGATTATCTTTACCGGTGTTAATATACTGGTGAAAGTGAGCTGACAATGGGCTAGCGGAAGGTTGGACGTCACCTAGTTATTTTTTTTATCGCTAAGGAGGTGAGGCTCTAGAGTGACAGTTTCTGTGAAACGCGTTGCAAGTTGTTTCCCACGCTTAGGTTTGGGAGAAGGTATAATGTTTTGAGGGGGAGGAGGTGGCATATGCCGGCCGTGAGACAAGCATGTAACTAGCTGTCTCTTCTTGTTATCTGCGAAGAGTAGGCTTTTGCTTTTTTATAAAGAAATGAGGAGTAGACAAACTGTGTTACATGGGTAGTGCTCGCAGATTGTTGCTCTCCGATGTGCGCGTTACTTTTCAACAGCAAATATTTTATTTGCGATTTTTTAACGCTTCCCTAGAGTGTATAGTAGAGCCCCGATTTAAAGAACTCGGGAATAACGAAAACAGCGATTTAACAAAAGAATTTTTAGGAACCTTCAAAAAATAACAAAAAAAAATTATTAAATAACTACAGTAATTGACTTTGATAAAATGGAATATTAATTGTAATTTAAGTCCTTTAAAAATACTTGCACCGACCGCTGTATATACTTTCTACTCCGAAAACTATTCGTCGAGAAACAAAAAAAAAATTAGTTCAAAATCGTTGAAAACTTTGGTGCAGGAGTGATTTTGAATTATGTGCGGCCGAGCGAGCGATGCTGTGTTGCATAACAAGTACGCGTGTAGATCCTCATCCTGGCGGCTGGCGAGTGAACGAGCATCTAGGTACCCAGTCTCCACAGCGCGGCAGTACAAAATGATGCAGGAACTAATTCTCAGATAGTGCTTCATGTCTACGTTAGAATGCGGTGCAGTGCCACGTGCTCTATTGATAGAATGCAGTGGTGTGCAGCGTGTCATTTTATGCTCGCATCCCGTGATAAAACAAGCGAGTTTATAAAAATATACGTAGTATTATTTATGCAGACTTTTTACAATTTATTACCGTAAATGTAAATAATTTGTTTCTCCGATGCTAAAAAAACGCTCTTGTGCAAGGTATTTTAGCGAGCAGACCAATGAGTTTGTTTCGCGAGCACGGCTGCATACAAGCTACAATAGTTGTCGATGCACATATTTAATTATTATTTTACTGTTGTCTCGCCAACTTTTAATTCAGTTTTCATTAAAAAAAATTTTTTACTGTTTTTCATGGGAATTTCCGTAATTTTGTTGGTGGAGCGGGTGGGAAAGAGACGGAATGATTGACGGCTCGGGCGGTGTTAGTCATCAATTTTCACGTGTTGATGGCACGTGCAAGGACGGCCTAACTCACCATGCGCACACTTGCCGAGCGTTCCACTGGAAGTTTTTTAAGTTTTTTCACAAATTTTTTGTCTTTTCATGGCTTTACCTGTTGACGGCAAATGTTTTGGGCCAATATACTTTTTTTAAAATTACCTTAAATTCCGATGAAACATGCTCGAAGATTTAACTTGTTTTTGAGGGTGGGGGTTGAAGTCGGATTTAACGAAACATCGTACATTGTCGGGTCCGATGCTATTTAGTTAAATCGGGGTTCTACTGTTTTCGTAAAATCAAGGGTTCGTAAAATCGGGGGTCTAGTGTACAACTTTATTTTGAGTGCAGTGTATAAACATTTTAGTTACATACATACATTGATTTAACTGTAATGGTACATACTGAATAATGTGATATACAGAACTGTCATATTTCACCCTCCTATATGGTAAAAAATTAGTGTAACCAAAGCATAATTAGCAAAATTTAGTGCTAAGCTTCATTTCCACTTAATTTTTCCAGGAATATCTGTGAAGTACCTATTCAAATTGGCAGAAAATGTTCTAATAAGTGACAACCTACGAGCTTATGTATAGTCTTATGTCAACATAAATTGGCTTTAAACACTGTGTGCCCAGGAATTCCAAGTGTGCACAAAGTAAATTATAATCTACTATAAAACTTTTCGGAATCGTAGGGGAGTGACAAAATGAGTGTAGTCTAGAGATTTTGGTTAGCACTTAGTGTTGAGGTTTTTAGCACTGGTGAGGGGTGACATGATGTATGTAGCAGGGCAGGAATGAAGGGACGAGGAAATGGGAGATTCCTGAGAAAACTACGTGACCAGCAGCATCGTTCAGCGTGATTTTTGCATGCAGAAATCCGGGGACTTAACCTGCGTGGGATTGAACGTGGATCGCTTTGGTGAGAGGCATGTGCTTTAGTCACTGTGCCAGTTGTGACCCCAATATGTAAGTAATTTATCATCAAACAATGATGAGAGCTTTGCTGCCATGAAATTATACCAAATTTTCCATAAATCCTTTTGGGCTAGTAATTTACATACTGTATATCTGTAAGCTAGTAAGGCCATTTTTATTGTTTCAGTTCATTAGGGTTCACTTTTTGACTCATCTTGTGTGTTGATTGTGTGTGGTGTATTTTATCTTTCAATGCTGCTTACTTGTTCCCATGTTTTATTTACTTTTTCACCACTCCTTCATGTGATAGGTTGCTCAGGAAGGCTGGTTTGCCAGCTTGTTTGAGATTCTTGTGTGTTGCCCTTTTCCCCGGGGGGTTTACACAGATGCACGCCTTCATTATGACATGCAAACAAAAAGAATTTGTTACGTTTCTCTTTATTTTGAAAGCACTACTGTATTATGATAGGCACATTTCAATACTGCCACTTTTCATGCAAGCTTGTCAACTTTTTTTTGTATGCTATGTTAAAAGATTCTGTTGGTGTAGTGATTTTAGAGGAACAGTTTAATGAACTGTTTAATTAACAGTGCCCAGTTTCTTGTGAGTGTGCACGTGCACATTTGATAGCTGACAATGTGTTCTAGGTCCACTTTGCGACATTTTGGAGCTGCTGCTAACAACTCTGTTTGAAATGCAGTCTGAGGAGGAGGAAGAAATCCGTGATGCAGACACACATACCACTACAGGTACAAAAAAATTCATTCTTTCTCCTAAGCATTGTTTGCCATCGAAGTTTACCAATGTTGGTCATCATCACTGTGTTACACTCTCGGAAGACAAGCGGTGATGGCAAACCTTTTTGATATGTTTTGCTCCAATCACCAAGTGATTAAAGAGTTCCCAGCAGGGAGTGAAGCAGCGGCTAGTTGGTAGGGGTGTACGAATAGTGGTTTTAGTGTTTTGAATAGTTTTCGAACGAATATTAATTTTTTCAAATAATTTTCGAATATTTTTTGAATAGTGTTTCTTCAAATTTTGGCATACATTTGCCAGTGCATAATCTTGCATTTACAAAGAGATATAGAAACGTATTTTGCTTTATTAATTTAAGCATAAAAATTAACTTTGAACATTCTTAAAACATACATGTTTTTGCTATATTGTACCTGTTCTTACAGCAATATACTGTTTTTTTCCTCAGTTTTCTTTTATTATGTTTGTGAGAAGTCACAAAATAGTTTTTGTAAACAAGTGCTTATTACAGGCGGCACTGTTGATATAGTTTACTTCTTCCCTGCATGTACCTATAAAGGTAAAAAGAAAAAGTACTTTGCTGAAAAATTTAACTACAGAAATTTGAAAGCTGAATTAATATGTAATAAATTATTATAATATATACTATGTACTAAAAATTAGATCTTTGTGTGTAGGAAACAATGTAATGTTAATAACTAATCATATTTCAAACTAATTTTGGTAATAAAAAAAAACTGGTTAGCTTTCTGTGTGCTACAAATTTGTAAACATTAGTAGAGTAGCTGCATAGAAATTCTGAACATGTTTCAACCAGCTAGTTATATAATCAAATAAAAGTATCAGTGTTAAAAAAAAGTTTAACCATAGTACACTCAATTTAACTGCTCCGTTCATGGCCTTGCTTACTTACAAAAATGTTTACAAAGTCACAATATTAGCGATGCATAAAGTTCTAGCATAAACCGCCGTAATTTCATCCCAACGAATACCTTGGATCTGCACTTTCGTCCCATTAAATTCCGAATTGTAGACTATACAAACAGCTGAAAATGATGTTTCCTCACGTTTTAGCCATTTAAATTCTTGTTCCTGCTCTTTGCGACATCTGTAAGGTTTTACAATATTTTTCGTTTGTTTACGTAAAGAAAATAATAATTATTAACTTCCCCGCAGCAAACATTTTATGTAAATATACGGCACGGCGTTAAACGTAAACAAACAGCGGTAAACACCTTGTCATAGATGTATGCACGGTAACTAGTGTGAAGTGTTCAGCCACTTCCCCATCTTGGTTAAATCTTTAAAAGGTGTTTTTATTTTCTTATTTAAATTTATATGTAAATCTTTCTTAACAGGCTATATGCCATTTTCAGGGTGAGTTTGTCAGGTGTCCGGTGTGATGCAACAGAATTCAATAACCTAGTAATTGGGGACTTGTTAATTTAAATTCACCTTTTCAAAATTCAATATAAATATAGTCACGGAATTTTAAAGTAGAGTCATTTGATTATTTTCCTGGCTTGTTTGGTTTCAAATTGACCACAGTAAAATTTTAATTATTTTTAATGATATAACTTTTTCTTGTATTTTGACCAATTTTTGAGTTTTAGTAATTTTAGCTTATTAAATTTTCCCTGGTGAAGTGAGTAACTTCAGGTGTTGCAAGCTTCTCCAGGCTGTAGGATTTCTGGCGCCGACGTTGTGGTTGATCACTTGCTTCATGGAATTCTCTCCATGATGTAGGTTATTGACGCACGTAGGTCAGCAATCACAGGGGGTCGCTTAGGGTATTGCGCCGCGAAAGTAGTTCCACTGTTGCGCACTTTTTGTCCCCAATTATATTATTTGTGTGGATAAAGAATTTTCTTTCAATGTAAGACCTATAAACGGAAATTTTGGAATCCTTTGTGATCTGTTTTAAGTGTAATTTTGCTGGTTTTGGGAAGATTGGAGTCTGTTGTATCACTCCGCTGAGGTCCGCTATTTGTTACCATGTCCGTTGCCGTGAGAGGGCAGGTTGGTGCCGGGCGCTGGCCCGAGGCGGTCGCAAGTTGTAGAACAGTTGGTGCCGGGCGCTGGCCCGAGGCGGTCGCAAGTTGTAGAACAGTTGGTGCCGGGCGCTGGCCCGAGGCGGTCGTTAGTTGTAGGGCAGTTGGCAACGAATACGTGTTTCATCATTACCTTTTTTTACCTTGTTTGTTGTTTAATCACGTTCGGGCATGGTAACGCCGGACAGCTGACGGGTTTATTTGTGCTTGGTAAATAACCGCCTTTTGTAAGAAACTTACCGAATCCAAACATCTGTCAAAGTTAAAGTAAAATAAATCAACAGTTGCCTTATTACGTGAGTCTAATTTGCAAGATCATAATAATAGTTTCCGTCTCCTTTTAAATGACTAAACTGAGCTATCCGGCGCACTTCACCACATAACCTCAACGCCAAGTGACAACAAACCATAACAATAGACCACAGCAACAAGCAGCAGACGCAAGGACGCGTCACACTAGGTAGACATAAAACTTTCGCTGCCGCGATCGTGGTGATCACTGTCTTAGGATGGCTACGTGACCACCAGTGCCACCCTCTTGTGTATATTGAGATGTTCCGTTTGCACATGCAGACCTGCCAACTTTTACTGATTGTTCGTAATTTGTACGCAAATCTCGATATTACGGTTTTACGGACGTATCTAAAAATTTTACGGATATTCTGTGTCCCGGCGAAATCGCTCAATTTCCAACGCCGTGCTACCTTGAGTACCTTCAATATCATATTTATGGTACGTGTATCGTACTTTATACTGAGTTATTGTGTTGTAAATAACGAAGTAAGCAGATGATACTGTACTTTCGGGAATAATTGTACATCTGTAGCCATTGTACCATATTATTTGTCTCTCGATTAACTCGAACTGCAGAGTCGTTTTGACAGTCTGTTGTTTTCAAAATGGCGTTGGTTGTGACTCGTCTGTTTACATGCGTTGTGGTACGCGATTTTTTGGATTCTGTGAAGCAAATATGCCTTTAATATTGACTATTTGCACGTACTAATTAAAAAAACGTAGTTTGGGAAAATGTGATGAGAATGAAATCGTAAGGAAGTTTTATCTCGTCGCGTATGTGTAGCCTGGCGACGTTCGTTATGTAAATAATTATTTTAGGCCGTTTACAAACTTTTAATTAATTATTTTGACGGTAGATTTGAGGTCAGGTGCTTCCTGTATCAACAGTTGCATATTTAGCATTCGCAAAACGTAGAAATACAAATAAAATTTAAGACGTGAAAATATAACCTCATAGGCACTGCTGTGCAGTGCTGTGTTTACCCAGTGTGTTGTGTTCACACATTCGTCAGAAAATGCGGAACTGCAGTACTGGAAATTAACAACCAGGTATTGTTAAAATGCCCTTCTGTGTGGAGAAATTAAATTAAAAACTAATCTACAACACCTAACCAAGTAGGCCTACATAGGTTTATGTAAATGTTTCAATAAATATTTAGAGTTGTATTTGTATTTTATTCTGATACAACAAAGTACTATAACATTCAGTAGTTTATTTCCCTATTTGTTTTCTGTGTTTTATGATGTAAACAATGGTCACAAATAATTTTATAGTATATTTAAAATATTTGTGTGTTCAGTTTTAATGTAAGTAGCTTTGTAGGCCAATATTATTAATACAATTAATTTTTTATAGTAGTTAATCATACACAACACTTGAAATGCCACGTTTGATTTAAATCAAATTTTAAATATTTTGAAAAGGTTACTGATAGGACTCTTTGGAAGTTGGCAGGTCTGCACATATCGCTACGCTTTGCGTGCCAAGTATTCGGTGATGAATATCTGTGCGAGTGTATCTATGGCCTGGAATGTGACGCCACACGTAAATATGTAAATACAGTAAAACCCTGTTAAGACGTTTTTGAAGCGACTTTACACCACAAACTACTTTGCTGGGAAAACATCTTAAATGGGAAAACTGATTTTAAAACTTAAGTCGTTATTGTTGTAGGTGCAGTCTATATTAATTTTTATTTTGGAGTCGCAAGGACAATTTAATGCACAGTAAAATCCCTGATTTACAGTTTTCAGGGGGACAGAGTGAACAAGTGTAAATAGTGGGGAGGGTAAATTAAGGGAAATCTCGTAAAACTCATTCAGCTTACCTTATTTAGTGCTTTTGTTTTCATGTTTAAAAAACTCTCTTTAGGTAAAATCAAAGTGATAGTATCCAGGCAAACAATGCACTTATCATATTTTGTAACATACCGTATTTGCCGGCATATAGGACAACCCCGCAGACAAGACGAGTCATGGTTTTGAAGGTAAAAAATCTTGAAAGAAAGTAAATTACTAATTTTGAAATTTCTGACAAAAAATATCTTTTTCCTTAGCCAGAAACATTAAAAATGTAGTTTAAATATTTTTAATGCATTTATTACCATCATATAAACATCATATTAGACACATAGATTAATAACATTGACTACTACTGCCGTCCGGGCGTCCAACAGCCAAGAAAATGCACGGTGGCGGCCGGCGATGATATCCGTGGCAGGCAAGTGTGCGCGACTTGGCAACACCGGTCTGAGGCACGCCGTGCACTACATGGCAACGCAGGGCTACAACAGCTGCTTGCAAGGTCACTGCATTCCTGAGTGCTGATGTCTGCCAGTCTAGCACAAGAAGGTAAACACATGAATGTGTGGTACGGTACCTAGATCCTCGTTTTTTCCGCCCGAGAGTTGTGTGCTTGCGAGACACTGGATGTAAGCATGCGGACCTAGATCCTCATTTTCTCCGCCCAAGAGTTGTAGGCTGGCGAGACAAAGTATCTTGGCACGCGCTCCAGCTGCATCGATCGCCGTTTCGCTGCGAGGAAGTGTCCTTTGTTATGAATTACGCTCATCAAAATTTCGTACCGTAAATTTTATTTTAAAATGGGGCACTCGTTTTCATTGGTGACGAAAAATACAATTCCTTCAAACATCATACAACTCCACAGCTTACAGCTTAGTTTTCAAACGATTTTTAGGTTACCAAAAATTTTTGCACCTTCATATAAGACGAGTAGCAATATTTGAAGGCCAAAAATATGTAAAAATAGTAGTCTTATATGCCGGCAAATACTGTAAAACTTGGTATAGTTTAAGTTACTAATATTTAAATTGAATATATTGTTATGGGAAGATTCATGGTACGTGCAAATGTCATTTCAAGAGAACACCTTGAAATGATAATAAGAGATCTTATAATTTTTTTTTACAGTTTGGTTAACCCTGTTCAGCATTTTACAAATTTTCTGCAATGATACCGCGAATTTTGACAGTTAAAGTACGCATTTGAAAGGGGTGGAAGGTTCTTTACTCAGGTCAACAAATGTTTCCACGAACTCGTCACACTTCTCCATGATCATCAATTGTTTTATCGATAATGCCTATTATGTTTGTTATATTGTCGTTTTACAACCATCTAAACACGTAGCACTAAAACGAAAATGACTTTAAAACACATCTTTTCATAATGTAATATTTTCAAAGACGTTTCGAAAAGTTTAGGTTAGTTATTGTTTGCGTAAACATAGACAAACGAACGCACGTAAAGAGATCAATGTTGCCAACGCAGGTACAGCGATCGATAGTGTTCCATACAATCGATAGTGCTAGCGGCGGCAATTCTCTTGCTGCCATCTTGAATTTATTGCGCCGTGAGCGCAAGCATTACACGCGATCACGGTCAATCTGCTACGGGTTTGCACGTGATCACCAATGGCTGATTATATTTATTCGTGTTACGCGCATGTGTTGGCCATCCTGAGTGTATGTACCTGCTCGCTATCTGTGGAACGCTACATCTCACGTCAGTTATCTATAATGACGGTACAAAAACGTAAACAAATGCGATATTTTTCTAGCAGTTGCAGTTTCCTTTCAGTTTGTTTACTAAAGAAAATCGCGTACATTGCTTTTATAAAAATTATGTTTTTTTACAAAAGTTAACCGTATTACGCAGAAAATCAGGCACGTGGCAAAATGTAATATGTGGGAAAATTAACCATGGCTCTTATGACAAAAGTGATGGGACCAAACGAACCAAACGACTCAGCTGGGAAAACATATCTCGTGGGAACGTCTTAAGCGAGTTTTACTGTACTATATTTACGTTGAAAACATGTCAATTATTTCTGGTATATTTATTTTAACCTTTAAATGTCTGCGAAAACAGAAAAACTGTTAAATTATGTTATGCTTGTAAGTAGAAATAGCCTTGTTACCCGCTCATAATATTAACAAATTGTTCAAAATTAACTATTCGAAATTGCTAGAATTCTTTGAAATTTGGGAATCTGGTATTGAATTTTCGAATACGAGTTGTACAGATTTACTTTTCGAAAAATATTTATAGTTTTGAATGTTCGCACACCCCTACTAGCTGGTTTAATGGTAGAGCTGAGACTTGGTGGATGTCCTCTTGAGGCAGAGGGGAGCTATACTTCCGGGAGAGTGACGTCCCGGAGTGAGGCCACATGCTAATCTCCATCCTCTGGGGCGATAAGCAAGGGATTTGGTTTCTCACCAAAACATCGCTGGCAGGTATTTATACACTAGAATGTGCCTTCCAGAACCTTTGATAATTTACCTTCGCGGAATGGTTAGCAGTGACTATTCCAGACTGGTGCAACTTCTACCCTCTCTGTCCCACAGGGCTTCCACAAGTCAGCGATGTTTGACTTCACGGGCAGGGGGGACTGTACGAGACTGGAACGACAGAAATGTGTTGTTCTGCACAACCTGCCAGCACGTCTGCCCTACTACAGATGGTAATGTGGGACAGGGGAGCAGGGGAGTGTTGACAGAGGCGTCCAATGCCCCCGGAAGGCTGCCGCACGCCGAAAGTACCAAAAAGACCCACAGTGCACGACCGCCCGGCGACACAGACACATACATCACCGGCCTACAACCTAACACAAGGCCATCGGCCTACGCGCACTACCGGGACACTGCCTACAAAGGAATCTACAAGCACTGCAGTGGCAACCAACTCTGCAGGCTTCCAAGAACAATGAACTAAAAAAACTCAACGTGAGAGACTGTAAGAGAACACACTATACTTCCAGGATCCTAATTGTAAAGAAGTGACTTCCCGAAAACTGAATATTCTTTAAAATTATAATCCAAAATAACTACCTAATTTGAGTATGGATGAGAAGAAAAAAGGAAAAAAATAAATGCCCGAAATTTACAGCCGTGACAATATTAAAGGAAATGCGCTAATACAAAAATATTACACATACATTAATCTCTTTGTTTAACGACTCTCAAGGGACTAAACAAAAGTCCTTAAATTGAAAGAGTTTTTTAAATTGAATGATAATAGTACAGTCGAGCCCCGCAACTACGACAACAACGCAACTACGACAATATTCTCAATCCCCGCCAAAAAAATTTAAATTTTAATAATTTAGAAGGAATAAAATGGAAAAAGTTAACATATTGCGAGCAGGAAAGATTATTTAAAATGCTGTATGTTCATTAGAATTCAGCAATAATTAGAGGTCCGGATTTTTCGCAAATGCTAAGTAACGGCGATAAAATGTGAACGTCTCCTAGAAAATGATAAATTCTTCGGGCGAGCGCCTAGATCTTCGGCGGCGTGGCCGTGCGCATCAGCCTGCTGCTCTGTCACGTACTGTCCATCCCATGTAAGAATTCCGTGTTTTGACAGCCGATGCTACCAATATTTTTAACACGTTCCAGACACGTGGCAGCCATTCAAAACAACAGGACGTGACCGTATGACTTGATGAAGTAGTAGTGGCAGCCCTGATCAACAAATCGGTTTACTTCCATCGCCGACGCTGAAAGTAGTGTGTATTATACGTGAAAAATAAGTACGCATTTTGGAGGAAACGTAATATAATAACACGGCTTCGTATCCAGCATTAGTCAGTTAACTATTTTATTATATTCAAATCTCACAATTTTATAACTAATTTACAAACAACCGCACCGTTATCAGTCGACCTGTAACCAAAACAAAGCACGGCCATTTGCGAGTGTGAAACGTTACCGCGTTCGCATGTGTTTGAGATTCTTATAATGTGTTAACTTTAATATTCTGTGCATATATGTAATATATTGTAATGTGTGGATTGTAAAACCCAGCCTGTAATTGCCAATGGGAAATTATGACGTCCGGCAACCAAAACAAAGAGCGGCAATTTACGTTGCGAGTGTTTTGAGCTTCTTGTGTGTTCGTGTACGTTTGAGATTCTTGTACGGTGTTATTTTCATATTTTGTGCATGTATGTAATTGTAATGTATTGCAATTCAGGGATTAAAATATGCGGCTTGTAATCGCTAACGACAACGGGATATTAAGAGAAGACGTGATTCGGAAGACAGGAACTTCAGCTGGCATGTCTACAAAAACCATTCGCTAAATAAGAAGTACATAATCCGTCCAGAAAAAAGTGCTACATAAAATTTTAAAAATATTACCTAACTTTTATTTTAACAGAATTTGTGGGTAAACACCTACGGTTCTTGTTGTAGTCTTCTATGTGAACATGCTTTTTCAAGGCGCCGGCTCAATAAATTATTTTTGTAAGAAAATGTCCGTGTTTTTTTTAATTAAGCAAGTAAGTGGTTAATATAAAGTCCACGTGAGATTTTGTGCTTACCGTCAGCTGCAAAAATTTATGCCTACATATTACCAAAAGAAACGGCCAGAAGACGTACGTCTATATATTTCCCGGTCATTAAAGTGTACTGGTTTGATGACATGTGTTAATTAATCAACAAAATATTGAAACCTGATCTGGGCAATTAGGCCTACCCGTGTTTGTTTATTACTTACGCTTTTTATTGATTTATTATTTCCGTTTGGGTTGTGAGAGCACAAATTTTTGCTATATAGCCTACAATAGTCACATGACTATAATACGCTAACACTAATATTTCAAAGGTAGGCCTACCACAAAAGGTAAGTTTGTTTAATAGTCTACAAATGGAAACTTAAACTATACGGCTTTATGATCTCATAGTACAGAACCAAATTAAAGGCAACACGAAAAATAATTGTAATAATTCTTGCATGAATTAGCCTGTTTTAATTATTATTAAAGTTTAAATAGGTTTGCTTGCACTGTAATAAGCTCTTGCAACTTCAGTTTGCTGTAACCAAATAAGCTACTATTATTTAATCTTTTTAGATGTCAGGTAGAAAACATAAGTTGCCCATACATGTTAGTTTTTTTTCTGGTAACGCCATTAAATATTACAATTTTGATCAAAAAATATACAAGAAAAAGTTAAATTTTAAATAATTGTATTAACTTAATATCTGTACAGTAGGCTATCCATTGCTGTAATTTGAAATAATTACATTAACATTGCCCACCTAACCCTAATAAGATTAGGTAATGTGCTTCTAGTATTGAAAATAAATTATTTGTCCGAGATCTAAAAATTAATCTCAAGAAAATCACAACACACTTTAAATGTTATTGCAATCATAATATACCTTTACTGTTGACATGTTTTGATTGTCAGCTGGAAAGCACATGGTGGTGGAAGGATACATAATGTTTTGTTTACATTGCCCTACATTTTATGATCTGTCAAATAATGGAATTCTTATACGGTATGGACAATAGGCCTAGATCCTGTGTGTGGTTGACAAAAAGAGGCTTGCTCGGATGCTCGAACAAAGGAGTACAATAAGAATACACGTATCTCTCCTCTCCGGCCTTAACCACCTTGTAAATAAACACAGCCAGCTTGCAATGCCAGGCGCTCCCAAAAAGCTTCCGATCAGCTTAGATGACGACATGGCTATTTGGAACAAGAACTACGTGTTCTGACTGAATAACGGTGGACATATGCTGTATCTTCACTAAGAATAATTGCCGCCGGCTGTGCTATACCCGAGTCACACAGACACACACACACACACCACGCATACAGAAGAAATGCCTCTGGCAGAGACGATAGCGCTCTCTCTTTCCCTCACACACGCACCCACACAACTACTCGTGCTTATCTCTACTTAGCTTGCTACAGCTCATAGTTTACTGCCCAGGCCTCGAGTTTTTTGAGATAAGCAGCAAGGACGGCGAATGAGAGGACGCAAACGCATTGGCATTACTGTTTCCTGTGTCACACATTTGCTGTTCTGAGTCATTCACCTTCATGCTCACACAGCCGGCTGTACGTGTTTTTATCGTTTAGTTTAACGGCAATTTCAACATTTAATTTACTGTACACTACTTATATATTATAATTTAACACATTAAACGTCCCATAAACTTGAGCGAGAAGCAATAAATCCTTGCTGGCCGGCCATTGCATTGTTATCAGGAAGAGTGTGGGAACAAGGGTAAGCCACCTTTTTTATTTTGGTCTTGGAATGAGTGTTTGGACAGCTGAAAGGAAAGAAAAAATCCACGGGTGGTGGGCCGTGTGTGAAAATGAACATGTCAAGCCTTAGCATTGCTTTTCAACGAACTGTTTTGTGTAGGTTTGGTAGCGCTCACGTAGGTCAGACATATTTTCTGTTGGCACACTGCCAGAATAAAATCGCAAACTTGTGACCTTGCTCAAAGTCAATGCGGACACGTGGGTCCATTTCTGTTACTTATTGGCTTGGAACTTAACTTTGTGCCAAACTCAGTTCACGACTAGAGCGCGAAAATTAGGAACTACCAATGTTGGCGTCACTCATTTTTGCTGGCAAACACATCAGCTTTACCTGCCTAACAGACAAGTGAACAATTACATTCACCTGTCTAAGCTGATTTTTACATGTCTCGGGCAAGTGCACAAGTTATTCAACGCGTGCCAAAATGTGAAAGGGCACAATGCATTATCATGAGAGCTTTCGTGCTAAAAAAAATTCTACACCCGTCAAACTTTTTACTACATTTACTACGACAAAAGTAACACAACAATCACCTCAATTCTTTGTCTTTTTGTGCCGGCGAGTTGTGTTTACATTTCAGTAATTCATTTTTATCTTATGATATACGCTAGAATACCGCGATAAAATAACCATCTGCACATTGCACAGTAGCACATTATGACGAAACAGCGAAACAGTCTCTCGTACTGTCAGCTTGTTTCGACTACCTCATGTCGTTAATCCGCCGCACGGCAGCCGGCCAGCCGCGAAGTACGTCACAAGGAAGGCTCTAGGTCTGGACATTGTTACTCAACGCAGCCTATACACGCCGCAGCACTCACCCCTCGCGCTCGCTGTTAAAAGTTTTGGAAACTTCATAACTAAAGGCTTGTCTGGTATCAATTTCTTCACAAAATTTATGCCTATTAAATGAAATCATTACAGGATTACTTTCTTGGAAATTGTCTGTTTTACGCTGGTAACTGTTTACACGAATTTAGACAACAAAAATATTTTTTTAAGGGGAAGAAGTTGGGTAGTTCGGAAACTACAACAAATTTCTCGGGAACCAAGGCTTGTTGTAGTAGCGAGGCTTGACTGTATGTTGGAACTTTAGATGGGACCAAAAAATACAGTTGTTAAAATGAAAGAATTGTTAAACTGGAAAACCTTAAACCGAAAGGTCGCTGTAGTTTCAGGTGATGTATACAATAATTCTGACTAGCGTGATTTACGTACTTGTGCTTGAAAATAAAATTTGTGTATGTGTTCAGCACTTTGTTCACATAATATGGCAGTGCTTGCAAACAGTCTTTTGGCCGTGGCTACGAAGTTTGTTACGTGGAAAATGCATAAGGAAAACTTGAATGTACCTAAAATAATATTTAGGCACAGGATATCTTGCACAAGTAACGGATACTTTTTAACACATGAGTAATAGCAAGGCGTTAAGGTTAAGTTTATCAGGTGGTGTGAAATGGCCACACGGGTCCTGATTAACATATTTTAGGGAGATAAGCGCACTAAAGGATAACTGTGAGCACACTGGGGTGCGTCAAGTTATAAAATATGTATTCAGTTCGTGATGCACTGGTAGTCATGAGATCTGATGAGCGCCATGTGAATCACACTGCTGCTGCAGACTTTTCGCTGCCATTTTGTAGTACTGTTATGATCAAGTCTATTAATAGTCTCACTTATCTTAAAGTTACAATTCTTTTTGGATACATCACACTAGTCGAAGGATTAGTGGTATGGCTCGTGGAAAGAGGGGAAGGGGGGACCAGCTGGAGATGGTGTATCAAGCACAGAAAATAAAAGCGCGCTTCACATGAAAAACTAGCACTTAGTACACGGCTGGCTATTTACTCCCCTTCCTCCTCGTTTCACAGTCACTGAAACCTCCTCTGTGCAACACAACAACCAGATTGGCTGCCGCGTTCCTCTCAGTCCCTTACAACCTACTTATACCCCTTCCCAGTGCATTTCTTACAGACCCTTTTCTCCCTGTTGTGTCATCATTGTTTCAACCCACACCATTCTCCTTCCAAGCCACGTGGTAAACATGAGAGACTGCCGTCTTGCCTGTGCTGCTCTGTCATTTTGTACTTCACACACACATTTTTGACATTTATAAAACCTTCCCAAATCAGCGCATCACGGATTGAGTTTCTACCACCATCAAAGTGCACTTAAAACGTATATTTGATTAACATAGCAGTTTTTTTACACAGTTAACAAGAGTTTACTGTACATGCAAATAAAAAAGAAAAAAAATATGTGCGTGTTTATGTATATATTATGTGTTTGTGTCTATATATCTCCAAAAGTCACTATTAACTTTGGAAGTAAATCCTTGTAAGCCAAACGTAAACACTCAACAACTTTCTTCAGCACTTGCATCTTTGGTACATTCTCTATTATTCCACAGGTTTTTTTAACATAATTCTCTTGGAATGCCTCCCCCATTTGTAGCGTGTCTTTATTTTTCAAGTCTTTTTGGTCATGTGCCTGCAGTGAAAACATATAACCAAATGTTATTTATATTACACTAGTTGTAATAAATAGTGTATGTGTGTTAGTGAATAGAATAACCTAGTACGTAAATTGAAAGTGTGCGATGCACGAGATAGATATGCTGAAAATATGCAAGGAGAGGAGTGTTCGTCACAGCAGTGTTTGTGCCGGTAGCTGACCTCGACATAGACGAGCTGGGAGACGTAACGATGGCAGAGGCAGTCAAGGCGGCCACCGCAGCTGTCAGCTGGAGCCAACTATACCAGGGCGTGCCCCTCAGTAAGCTCACGCTTGATGCTGTCACTATCTCAGAGGTGCTCCGCCTGCACCTGCTCTCGTCTGGCGGTCGCTCCGGCGAGCAGAGTTCTAAGTGGAGGTACGTTTACCACTCCTGTATTCAAACATTATAACTACATAATTCAAATATTGTGCAGAATGTGTTTTTCGAAAATTTTGAATTGAATATAATAAATAAAATTGGAATCATTAGCATATTTACTAAGTTAACCAAAGGAATGAGAACCACTTTTAAAAATATTTTCACCCACCGCTGTGGTGTATTGTTACTAGGAAGTAGTGGAATGTTATATCCAGGCAGCGTGAACGTTAAAAGTTAAAATTTTTATATTACAGTTTTGTAAATATTAAATTAATTTTTCTATCTAGTAAACCCTTGTTCATACTGCACTCATTTTTGGATGCAGTACACCACTTAATTTTTACGTGCAGATTTTCAAGAACCATAAAAAGAAAGTCGACGTTAGTGTAGTGTATTTTTCTCCCCTACCCTTCCTATTGTCTTGTGTGGCATGCTGTAGGTATCAGCAGCGCGGCGGCTACACCTTATTGGACGACCCAGGCCTGCAACTGAGGATCCAGCATCCTCACATATTGCGTGCGCTTAGTGTCAGCACCGTTGCAGAGCTTCCAATAGGTATATTCCACTGTATCTAATGAATGTTTGAAGACTGTGCTAGCTAACACTGCCTAAATATTTGCTACTAGTTTGGGTAATTTAAGGTTCTCCTTTGTTTTGTAAATTGTGTCCACTCGGTTAATCTCACTTTGATGGTACAACAGTTGCTTTTATGTTTTTCAGAAGTTTAATTTCAGCTTTTATTTTTTATTTTTTTTTCTCATTAAAATATTTTCAAATTATGTATTGAAGAGGGTGTTTCAGGTGTATGCTAAATGGTTTATTTTGTGTAGACAGGATGTCCTAATTCTGTAAAGTTTGAGAAAAATTAAAATTTTAGTCTTGGAGTATTGGTGAAAAATCTTAGAAACTTGGGCAAGTCACAGAAATGTTCTCGGTAGTAGTAATTTGAAGGGGTTATTTTGTGCTGCTGAGTACTTTATCCCAGGCTGTGAAAACCTTGAGTACGTACTTTCTGATACGGATGTAGGCTTCTTAACTGTACTTACTCGCACAATAGCCACATGTACTTGTTTGAATTTTTGCCGTAAAATCGAGGTTCAACTGTTGTGAGGTGTTTGTGGGAAAAATCTTTTTTCAGTCAAGATATTATTTTTATGTTTAATAGATAAGATAAATGTACACGTTCCTAGCATTTTCCTTTTAGATTTCAAATAATAATACAACATAATATTGCCTGAAAACATTAAAATATATGTAGCTATGTCTTAAAGTAATTACAAAAATTAGTTTTTCACAAAATATTTTATTTGCGTGCGAGTGGTGGTACTTTTATTTGAATAAGAATAAATCCATAATGAGTATAAAGTACTTACTTTGTTTCTAAGGAGAATCATTTAATATTTTCTTGTTTTGCCATTTTTTATTTATTTATTTATTTTTTTACTTTAACCACTCTGATTATTTTTATCAGTGAGTATTTACTTTGGTTCACCTAGAAGCAGTTTGTTTTATTATTGGCAAGTTTAGGTGTTATGTTTTATTGTTTTAGTACATGTTCTTTGTACACCTCTTGATACATTTTTAATTTTTATGTATTCACAGTCTATAGTCAATACTAATATAATATGCAGAGAATTTAAAAATTGCAGAGTATATTCACTAAATTGTACATCATAATCTCAAGTTTTTTCTCAAGAAGACTACCATCTTAACCCTTTCCGGGTCAAGTCTGTTCCGTTTTTGGTCACATATTAACCCCGCTGAGCTAAAAAGTCGCTCTGAAAAAACAGTAGATGGCGGAGTAGGCAGATACTTCCTGGCAACTGCCCTCAGCCTCTGGAATTCTAATTAATTTTTCCAGAACAACAGAACGTCCGTATCATGTGGCAACACAAGTTCTCTGAGGTAACTGTCTACTTCAGCTGTAGCAGTCAGTTCAGAATTTTTGACGACACTGACATTTTCCACAATAGTTAAATAAACACTCCACGTACTGTGCCCTCGCCCAGTTGACGTGACTGCGCTTGGACTATTCGGCCGAACCTGTTAGAATTGCAATACAGTTGTACTCAAATCTAAAGTTATACGTTAATTTGTTTTGTTGAGTAGCATTAGGACAGCAAATCTTTAATTTTATATCCTACTTGCCAATTGCTACTCATCAGAGGTAGGCGTAACTTTCAAAGAAGTATCTACACATTCCACTGCTAGTATCAGCTTCTCTCGTGCAATATCTGCAGATGTAGGAGAAGAAAACACAAATCCCTTGAATGTGGGGTCCAATAGTGTTGAAACTGCACACAATATCTTATTCTCCAAATCACCACAACGCAGCTGGAGAGAAGCTTTCAGATCATTAACAATTCCGTGAATGTCCGAGCCAACTGGTGTAGGTTTTTTTGAGTTCCTTCTTGATACTGTTAACAATTGGGATGACCTCTGATACACCAACTTTCGATGAACTCACCGCAAATGTTGCATGATCAAATATCTTCAACAAGTCAATACATTACACGTTCCATAAGATTTCAGCTGTGTGCAGACAATTCACAAGGCAACTGAAGGTCCACTGCTGCAATAGACAAGGCATGTTTCTGTTCATACATCCGCGACAGCTTGTGTAAAGTGGAATTCCACCTTGTCACTTGGTCCTGGATTAACCGGTGTTTACTGCATTTCACAGCCTCCTGAGCTTTGCTTAAAATTTTGTACGCATGTGCAGAGGTTTGAAATGTCAGACAATCTTTCGACAACTTGCGGTTAATGTGTTTGCGCTTTGCATTGAAGAGCCCATCCTTCAAAACCAGTTGTAACGTGTGAGCTAGACAAGGAAGATGACGATACCCAGACATTTCCAAGGCAGCAACAACAGTTCTTGCATTGCCCCTCACAACTGCAACCACCGTAATCTTGCAAATTCCACTCTGTTAATGTTTCCTTCAAAAACTCATTAAGATGCACTGCTGTGTGACTAACCTCTAGAAATGGTACATCCTCGATACAGATATGGTGAAGAATGAAATCATCAGTGGCAAAATGAGCTGTACTTCCATGATAGTCATCATTAGAAGTTGATGACCATAAGTCAGTGGTAAAACTAACATGATCTGCATGCTCCAGCAGTTCTTGAACTTTCTCTCTCGTCTGAAAATGTAGCTCTGGAATAACTTTCCCAGAAATGGTATCTCTAGATGGCATTTTATATCGTGGCTCAAGGTATTTTACCAAATGTCTAAATCCTCTGTCAACTACACTAAAAGGACGATTATCCCAACATATCATTTTTGCAATAATCTGGGTGATAGTTGCAGCTTGTGGATCACCTGATTTAAATGTTGTCTTATTCTCCCGTAGACTTGTCAGAGTTGGCTGCTTCTGTTCTTCCTTAAATTTTTTATTTAGGCCTAGGCATTTTGAAGATGTGGATGCCTCTTCCGAACATTTTGATTTACAGGAAACACTCGTGTTGCTACTACACGGTTTGTCCAACTGATCTTCTGACCCTCATGTTTCTTGTACTCGTCATGCCTTTATAAATGTTTAATAAGGTTTCTAGTCGTATGACTCACTCCACCTTGTGAAATTCATGCCGGGCACAAACTACAAAATGTGTGGTTAATATCTTGTTCAATAAGTGTGAAATAATTCCACACCTTGCTACACATTTTCTTCACCTTCGATAATTAACCAGTTAAAACAAAAGCACTCTAAGGTCTAAGCTTTACCCACGTGCAAAGTACTGTTACTATCAGCACAATTTTTTTTTTTTAAACAAAAATAGTGTATGGTCCTTAGGTAGCATGACGTGAAGTAGGCGTTCATCTAAGAACGAACAAAATGTCTTTCGGCTTCACACTGCTTTGCACTTTTAGGGTGTTCAGATAAGATTATAGAGTGGTGCACTATCAAGCAACAGTGTAAACAAAGTGTCGCATCACAAGTAGATGTCAATTATCTATGGCTCATAAAGTAAACACACCTATTCTGGCAAAATGTACATCACATAGCAAACGTAAATTTCTTTGTTTGTAATTAATGTTGCCGTATTAAAAGGTATATTTGTTTTATGAGTACGAATTTCAAACAAAGAAACAAACACATTGCGTTACTTAACCCAAACAACCGTCTTTATCACATTACTTTCTATACTCTCGAAACCCACTTTCGCGGTCAAAAATCGATTTTCTCTATTTGTGCTATCAATATCTTGAATCAGACGTAAGATACTACGGAACACGTAAAAAATCACGCAATTCTTTCAATATTTTGCATCTTATTGATAAATTTCACAATTTGAAACAGAAGTGATAAATTTTGCCAAATTTTGTGATTTGCATGTCACAAAAAACAGGTGCTTCTAGTTATTGTTTTGTGTACAGAAAATTATTTTTATATAAATATTTTACTGTGATCTATTGCAATTTGTTAGCTTTGCTCAGTTTTAAAATTTTTTTTTTTAGGGTTTCTGCAAATTGGGTTGTTAAATCGCTGATGTTGTTAGGTCAGGGGTTTACTGTACACAGTTCCAGTTAAATTATTGATTTGTGATGTGTGTACTGACATTTAGTGCTTTAAAGCATTGCATCCTTTCTTTTTAAATACAGTACTTGCAATGTTTTATTTTCATGATGTGTATGAATGAGTGTGTGTAATTTTGCAGGAGACAAACTTAAGGTGATGACGTGCTTAATCAATCAGCTGTTGACTTACGCTACCTTCTTAGACGTGATAGATGAACGAGCAGAGAATGTGCGACAGTTGAAGATGCAGCTGAAAACATCACAGGCGACGGAGTTGAAGCTACGCAAAGAAGCACTTGCATTAAGGTGTTTACAGAAATATATTTACTCATTTTTTATTACATCAGTAAGGATTAAATGTTAGAGTTTTGTTCAAAGTTTCTTTATGTTTGGTTTATTTTTTAAATTTTTATTTTGTAAATTTTAATAGGTTCACATTTTTTAGTGCTTGTAAAGTCCATACCATATAAGAATTCCGTATTTTGACAACTGATTCTACCAATATTTGTAACACGAGCCAAGTACGTGCCAGAATAACTTTCCATTAAAAATAACCAGATGTTATCGTATGGCCTGATAAAACAGTAGTGGTAGGCCTGAGCAGCAAATCTGTTAACTTCTATTTCCGACGTTGAAAATAGTGTGTATTATACATGAAAAATAAGTAAACATTTTGTAGGAAACGTAATATAATAACACGGCTCCGTATCCAGCATTAGTCTGTAAACTATTTTATTCTAGTCAAATTGCCTAATTTTATAACTATGGTAATTTACAACACAACTGCACCAATATTAGTCGACCTGTAACCAAAACAAAGGACAGCCATTTGCGATTGTGATAAGTGATAGAATTCGTGTTCATTTGTGATTCTTATAATGTGTTGCATTCTGTGTGTATATGTAATATATTGCTATGTGGGGATTGAAAAACTTGTCCGGTAATTGAAATGACAAAGATATATTAAGACGTATTTCAGAAGACAGGAATTGGAAAAACCTTCAGCCTTGATAACTACCACCCGGCAGCTTGATATTTCTAGCAAAAGGTTACAAAGAAAGAAGCAAATTATTGATTAAAAAAAAATTGTACTACGGTAAATAATAAAAATCTTGTTTTCCGTTTATATTAAAATAATTTGTGGGTTTTTACTCACGGTCCATGTTGTTGGCCAATATACAAACATGCTTTTTTCAAGGTGCCGACTCAATACAGTAGAAACTCTATGGATCGTTTTTCAAGGGACCAGAAGAAAAAAATGATGCATGCGGACAAACTATGCATGTGGACTTGCCTCTATTTTTACCTAACCTCGAAATCTGAAGTTGTGCTGAGCTGACAAGACGAAACATAAGAAATCTCTCTACACGTTATTATTTATTACGCTAACATAAATTACTGAAAAAAAAAAACGTAAACAGAAAATTAGGAGCATTACTATCATTTTTTAAAAACTTTTTTAATATAAATATTTCGTATTTACGAGTGCAATTCTTGAAATTACAGTACCGTTTTATAACCATCTAAACGTGCTGCACTATAATGGAAATGATTTTAAAACCCGTATGTTTATAATAAAACATTTTCAAACACGTTTCACAAATTTTAGGTTAAACTTGCCATTAATTGCGCTAAAAACAAAGACAAACCAACGGACATAAAGAGATCAAATGTTTCCAACGTTAAAACAGCGATCGATAGAGTCTGAGACAATCGATAGTGCTAGTTGCTGCAATTCTCTTCCACCCGCCATCTTGAATTTATTGTGCCGTGAGTGCAACCGTTACACGCGATCACGGTCAGTCTCCTGTGGCTTTGCACGTGTTCACCGACTTCGCTGCGATGTTTCTTCTGTGTTCTATTTCCAAACAAGTTTAGATGTCCTTTCTTCCTTGGTTATCTGCGACTCTGACATCTCGTGTTTATATTGTTTTCGGATGGCGAAAACCGTTCACAGCGGGAAAAATAAAATTTCGATGATGTGATATGCGGGAAACCTTAACAGTGTATTAATTTGCAAACAAACGGGACCTGAAGAAAAAAGTGCAAATCGCGGGAAAACGTAAATCTCGGCCGGGCATGTTTACTTATTGGGCTGCCATGATTGCCTTTTACCGTTTGCTAGAACAGTTCGTTTTAAAATTTACACTGTATGTTGAAATTAATTTTAAAAACGATTGATACGCCTAAATTTTGGGCTGTGGGACAAGATATTTTGAGCTATGGATGCGGGAAAAACGATACTTACGAAAACGATTGATGTGGACTTCTTAAACATTGTTTTAATAGGAAAATTTTCGGGATCAACAAAAATAAACTATAGATATGGGAAAACGATGGAAACGAAAACGATGCAACGAGTTTCTACTGTAATGTCTTTTTGTGTGAAAAAGTTACTGTTTAATTTATTTTTAGCAAGTAAATGGTACCCTGTTTAATATCTAGTCCACATGAGATTTTGTGCCTGTCAGCTGCAAAAATGTAGGCCTCCATATTATTAAAGAAAATGACAGATGACTTAGACGTATGTATTTCCCGAGTGTTAAATATTTTAGTGGTATGTATGTATTACCAAGTTGGATTTTAAGCTGATCTGGGCATCAGGTTGACGCATGTTTATTACTTATGCTTTATGTGGATATATTATTATCATTTTGGTTGTGAGAGTGCAAATTTTTGATATGTAGTGTACAAGAAATATCTTTACAAGTTTATATATATTAAAAATGTTTAAATTCCGAAGGTAGGCCCTACCACAAAAGGTAAGTTTTTTTAATTGTCTACTACTTGAAACTTAAAATGTGCTATTGTTGTAATAATGCTTGTATGTATTATTTTATTTTAGTTTGCACTGCCATATGTTCTTGCAACTTTCGTTTGTTGTAAGCAAATTAGATACTATTCTTTAATTAAACTGTTCACGTGTCAAGTAGAAACAGAAGTAACAATTGAAGACTTAACTTTCATAAGGGGCTAAGTGCCAAAACTAAGTTTCTAGATAATGACGAAAACAGTATATTGCGACAAACAAATGAACCAGGAATCATCCAAATGTGTTCACATATTTATTACAATAGGAATGTAGTACAGTAAACCCCCAATCTAATGACATCTGCGATCTAACGACATAATTTCCAGGAACCATGGAAAAATTAATATTTTAAAAATTTATCAAAGCTAAGCAAAGTGAAGTAGATCGCAGTAACACGTTAATTAAAAATAATTATGCGTACATTACACAATAACATAATGCACTTATCATAAATTAGTAATATGCAGCTGTGAAACAAAAAAAAAAAAAAACTGTTTAAAAATGCTAGAAACTTCGGCTGGAATATAGTGGAAGCGCGCGCCGTGTGTGTAGGCCACCCGCGCAACACCGACATGTGAGACGTGATGACTAACGTTGCCATATCTCCTAATGCTCCCCCTCACTTCTCCACGCTCCATCCTGCCTGAACCTCCCTCTCACACTCCTCCACGTGTCCTTACCTCAGCTATGCAGTTCGATATGCGATGTGGCATAGCAATGGTAATTTACAACCTTTTTTTGAGGAATCGTGAAAAATTAGGGTAAAAAAATTGAAAAATTAAGGAAATTCATCCATGCTGCAATTTCCTTTGTGAGTGCTGTGCTGTAAGAAACACGCCGCTAAACAAGGATACAATCCCTCCGGACTGTCCAAGCCAGCCAATAAACATTCACCTCCCCCCCTCCCTTCCCAACGAACAAGCCAGATTGTGCTTGCGCGCGCGCATGAACTGCTGACTGTCTGATAGTCACGTGCAACTAGCAGCCTGTCTCGCCATAAAACAGAGCCACATGTTTGTTGTTTGTTTTTCCTCTCCCACTCGGCGACTCTCTCCCATGTTTCCGTGTCTGGTGATAGCCCAGGGGGATGGGGGTTGAAGAGAAGACACATTTTTTCCGCCGTTTTTACAGCATGGCAAAAAAAAAAAATGACCAGCAGTCCGTAAAAGAAAAAAATTCAGCGTTATCTCATATATTTTTCTCTAGCTGCAGAATTGAGCTCGGATTGACCTTGACAACTTCCGCTGTATTATTGATCGCTCGTCAAGAGGCTATGAAAGCTGCCTACGGTGCAAATACAACAGTCCCGTCACGTGTGCAGCATGTAGGCTGATAAGGTTTTTGTTTTATGCTCGCTGGACAGTAGAGCAATATGAGCAACTGCAGCCAGCGCGCCGAGGTGAACCATTTCATCTCTATTCGCAGTACAGAGCATTAAACTGGTGCGTTGTGCATAGTTTCGTGATTTTTCCAATAGGCCTACAACTGTTAGCGACGAGTAATTCAGTCGTTATTTTATACATCACCTTGAAAAGTCAGTTTTTTTGCCCTTTTGAGTGGCTCGAAATTCGCGTTCACAATAGGCATTAGAGTTTTTAAAAAAATACTTTTTTTTTTTTTTTTTTCCCCAAATTAAATTTTTGTTCTTTAATACACACTTTTATTGGTATTGTGTAAATGCTTATAACGGCAACAGGCTGTAACAGTTCTTGCGCAATATAAAAAAAAGACTCGATGGCTGTACTGAAAGGTTTAAAAATCATTGCCGTATACATTCACGTAAATAATAAGAGTTGTTCTGTTCTGGTCTGAATGTGCTTTGCGCGAGACAAGCAGGATGAATCACGTGCGCACGAGGTGCCCGGAGGCAAGCCAAGGTCAGCGGCTTGGCCACTCCCCTCCCCCATCCTACACAACCAGACAGAGCGCGCCGCTCTGCCACGCACATCACGGTGGGGGATTGTGTGGTACCGTTTTATTTGGAAGATACCTTTTCATCGTACTAAAATATATTTCAATGAAAACTTTTTTTAAGTCTGTAATTGTTCTACATAAATTTTAGACAAAAAACACACTTAAATTTTTTTTGGGAAGGGGGAGGGGGGGACTTAGAGATAGGCGATCTAACGACACAATTTCCTTGCATTGTGCGATGTCGTTAGATCGAGGGCTTACTGTAAATACGAGCAATCGAACAGTAATTGATACAAAACACTCATGAACATCAACAATACATATTTTTTTCAATGGCCTAGAATGCATTGATGCTTATGTATGGCGCGCATGAATATCACTACGAGATAGCACTTTAGGTATGTCTTCGACCTAATGTTTTGGCACCTTTCTATGTACCTAATTCATTTTTGTTGAAAATGGTACTTAGCCCCTTTTGAATCTTATTACAATCGTATACTTTAACTGTTGATATGTTTTGATTGTCAGCTGGAAAGCATATGGTGGTGGAATGATACGTAATGGTTTTGTTTACATAGTACTACTGTTTGTTGATCTGTCAAATAATGGAATTCTTATTGTATTGTTCAGGGTGAAGAAGAAAAAGGAAGCGAAACAGCAGCTGTTGACTAAAGGTGGAGACCTGCAAGACCCGCAGACTGCTAATGAGAAGGCAAAGGACGAAATGGAAGAGGCGAAGGAAGCGAGAGACTGGGATCGCAAGAAGCAGGATTGGGACAAGAAAGCTCTTGAGATAGAAGAGTTGATGCCTGGCTTCCAGCTCCTTCCTTTGGGAGTGGACAGAGCATATCGCCGCTACTGGCTCTTCTCGTCTCTGCCAGGCTTGTTCGTGGAGAATGAGGAGGTGTATCCTGGAACTTGCCTTCCCCGGCCGACGCCGTACAACCCGTCCCTCGTTGGAGGAGACGACACCGCCATGTACCTCAAGAGGTTGTTCGAAGAGGAGCGTAACGGGAGCGACAAAGAAAACGACTCGTACGATGGACCTATGTTCACGTCATCCAGCCGCCCGGTGGTCCTCAGCCCCAGTAAGAAGCTGAACGCCTTGTCCCCTATCAATGCCAAGGTTGCGATCCAACAGGAGTGCAAGCCGGAGCTGACGACGGGCGGTAGCAAGGTGGTGCCACAGACGCTGGTGTGCACAGCCAATGTGAGCACGTGTCCTGTACACAGCAGTAGTGTTGCACGCACGAGGTGGGCGTTCTTCAGCGAGGAAGAGGAAGTGCAGAGCTTGATACGCAGCCTCAACAAGAGGGGACTACGAGAGAGCAAGCTGAGGCGGGCCCTCATGCTGCAACAGGACCGTATTCTGCAGAACCTCAAGAGCTGCCCCATTTCGAAGTTGGACGAGGACAGGGTGAGCTACTGCAACTCCATTCCATCCTTCCTCTCTTTATTGTGCAATCGAAGTAATGTATTTCACATAAAGCTCTATTAATTTGTTGACAATAGAACTCCAGTCAAACACTCCTGAAACGGCCCAAGGAATTTCTATATTCAAAAAGTTAAACTTGACGTAATTGATGTTGAACCTCGCTACAATGACAAGCCACAGTTTCTGATAAATTAGTCATCGTTACGTTGTTATTGTATTTTAGTTATCAATGTACCCAATTTTGACTCTACAAAAGTGAACGAGTGAGAGATATTTGTCAGCTCTTAACATAGAGATCTTCAGTGCTGGTGAGGGGTGACATGATGTGAGTATGGGGCAGCACCAGAATGGAAGGGGAAACGGGAGATCCCAGAGAAATCCCAGCGACCAGCAGTATTGTTCAGTACAATTCTCACATGTGAAAATCTGGGGACCGACCCTGCCTGGAATCTAACCTTGATTGCCTTGTTGGGAGGCGAATAGTCTGACAATATGGCCACTGCAACCCCTTCAACTCTTTAAAAATAAAATTTTTTGTAAACATGGGTGTTTGTTAAAATTCGTGATTTACTGTCACTTGTATAAAACAATTTTTTTTTTAATTGGACTAAAGATTAATAGGCAGAATGGATAACTGACAAGTCTGTAATACCATCTTCTAGTTTTCAAAAAATGTTAGCAAGAGTGGTGAATACTGTATTTTTGCATGTATAGGTAAGGGTTACATAACGTGCATGCTTAGAGCCTTCCGTGTGACTTGGCAGTGGCGAATTTAAGATTTCCAGCATCTAATTTACACTAGCCAGTTGAATCAACGACAGTGTATAACATGAAAAGTACATAATATGGAGATTTACTCGATAGCGCACACTTTTATTCCAAAACAACTGATAAAAATTAAGGGTGCGCACTATGCAGGGAAAATAGAATGAAAGTAACGTAAAAAAATAGACCCATGGTTGTTGTCCCGGAGTGGGAAGGGGGGGTAAAAAGGCGAGGTTATAGTCGTAAACTTAGGGGTATCAAGAGTGGGAGACAGAGAGAGAGAATGTTCTCACAATCCGGTTCCTCCATCATTAGTGCTCTTCCTTTCTTTTTTCTCCCCAGTGCCCTCCCTTGCTCTGATGTAACCGTCGCTGCTAAAACCCTAATTTTTTTGTTTGTCCTTATCCACGTTCCTGTTCAAAGTGCTACTTAGTGTTTACACGATACAAGGGTTAAAAACTTGTCTGATGATGGACAGAAGTTTACTAGCTTTTACACAGGTACTTATAAATTGTTTGTTACTAAGTTTGCTGCTCGGCAATTTGACGTGGCAGGAACAAAACTTTGTGGATGGCGGGCGGAAGCAATACAGTAAAACCTCCAGTAATGAATATTCTACTTAACGAAAAACCCTGTACAACGAAGTAAAGATTTGGTCCCGCCAAACCCCCATAAGAACAATGCATTTTTAACCTCCAAATATCGAAATTTACTTTGTTCACGAAGGTAAAATTCTCTTTACAACGAACAACCAGTTTTAAAAAAATTGCACGTCAATAATTATGTTCAACAAGAAACTATTTTTTTTATTTTCCTCGCCCTGAAAGTACGTTTAAAACCTTGATGCATACAATAAAGAACTGTAAATAAACATAAACAACACGTCTTCAGTTCCATAGTTTAAAGATACGCATGCGGCACTTAACATAAAATGGCCACCTAACTCTTAGTTGCAGCTTCAGCGCTCGTGGTGGTGGAATTCCATACCATGATTTCGGCGAGATAACCACTCCGAGTCCCATATTTCTGTGGTTAAAAGTGCTCATCCCAACAGTGTACATCATCTGTGACATAGGCCTCTGTTTTGTTTTGCTTTTCTATCACCGAATTAATGACGGTATTTTAGAAGTCTGATACCGTATTTACCCGAAAAGAGGAAGATCTCGATTGCAGTCTGACCCCAACATTTTCAGACTCATGCCCAGGGAAAAAAGTTTTCTTTTAAAAAATATTGCAATTCCCACATTTCAACCGACACATTTTTGGTAAAAAAAAGTAGACACATGAAAACATTTTGTAAACAAATGTGACCATATTTACTGCTGTAGACCTATAATCTTACACATGTCATAACTGTGAACAAGTTATTTATAAAGCTGTACATACCAATGGTAACTTGTCGGACATTATGCTTCAATTCTCTTAAGGTAAAATTTACATTCAAAATGAATTTTTGTCACAAACAACATTCATTCAATCATCCCAATCTCTACCACCAGCACTTTCATCTGCAGCTTCATCTTCATCAGAAACACTGTCCCCAACATCTTGGCTGGTGCTAAGACCCTGTTCAACACTGTTGTCGTTCCATAGGATGTCGTCCTCGCTGCCATTCATCGCATTTGAAATGCAGCACTTCTTGAATCCATTTACGATGCTCTCTGGGCTGATTGCTTTCCAAGCGGCAATTATCCACTGTCCAAGATCTGCTACGGATGGCTTTTTCAACTTGCCACTTGGAGTGAACTGGTGGTTGCCAGAAAGCATCCACTCGTATTTCTTCCGCAAGTTGTCATTAAAGGGCTTGTTTACAACAACATCAAGGGCTTGTAACTGTGACGTCATTCCACCTGGAATAATCACTAAGTCAGTGTTCATGGCCTCAACTTCTTTTTTGACTTGTGGTGTCAAATGACCTCGAAATGTATCCAAGACGAGCATTCCTTTCATTTTCAATAATGCTCCTGGACAATGATTCCAGACTGTCTTTAGCCAATCAATAACTAAATCCTGGGTCATCCAACCTTTTTCGTGGCATCTATAAGCTATCCCTGGGGGAAGTTTTTCCTTTGGCATTGTTTTCCTTCGCAGAACTACACAGGGTGGCAACTTACGTCCATCAGCTAACACTGCCAACATCACTGTGATTCTGGCCTTTTCATTCCCAGTACTTTTGATCAACACAGACCGGGCGCCCTTCTCGTTCACAGTCACATTTGAGGGCATATCAAAATAAACAGGGTGTCGAGCACGTAAGATTACAAACCATTACACTCCGCCATGATAGTATAACTGTTTTTTTTTTGTTTTGCAGCATAAATTCCAGTGTTGCCAAAACAAACATGTAAAAGTCACCACAACTACAGAAACAAAGTTTGTTTACAATGCACGACGAACATACCGCCCACCGAAAATAGTTATTTTCAAGTTCATAACATATACCTAAGCTTAACATCTATATAAAGCACATTAGTTAGCACTGAAAGATGGAGT
>PNEQ01002245.1:0-18938 GCA_003012365.1 Medauroidea extradentata | reverse complement strand
GATGAGTCACGTCGGCCAGCCAGCTGTATCGGCGTGTGGTAAGATTTATTGCCGTACATCGTCGAAAGGTTTTAAAATTTCTCCGAAAATACCACAAAAATTCGGCCTTGGACTAGCGAGAGTTTAACGCAGTATAGAGTTAAGAAAATTATGTAGGTCTACCATTTTTGTATTAAAATTTGTTACATATGTACTATATATTTTATAGGCCTATACTACTGTAATTCCTAATAGCGGACACTTCTCAATACCAGAGGTGTACGGTATTGGGAAGTTTCACTTATTACATTATAGTGTTTGTAAACCACTGCAGTTACCGAAGATCATTTCAAGAAAATAAGCAATTTACGATAAAGGTCATTATGACTGTCGATTAAGTGTTGATCTCATTTTGTGCAACAATTTAAAGTGCCTAGGAAATTATCTTAGGTAAATTTTTAACTTCTTTTGTAACAACCAGCCATAAACCACATTATAAAAATCCACTTAACTTTTTTAAGAAATCACCCCTTCCCCTTCCAACAAGTTTGTCACAATTTAATATGAACAGTTTGTTGAGGTGTATGTGTGTGCGCATGTACAAACATACATACATCCAACATACACAGTAAGTCCTCTACTTATGCTGGATGTTAGAATCCTGTAAACAGGGATGCAATTTGAAACTTAAGTTAATACCAGCGGCCCACAGCCTACAGCCTAACCTATTTCAACACAGGAATATCAAGTCTGGTGCGTAAGAATGGATTAATGAAATTGCGCAATAGTGGATTTACAACATCACGCAGTGATGGATTAATGTTATTCTGAATCGGAGACTATTTGAATTGCAAAATAGGTATTCAGACACATGTGACATTAACCTGAAACAACGTAAAGCGATATGACATAATTCATGGACTTACTGTGCTTGCATACACACAAACACACACACAAACACACACAAACATAAACACACACAAATGGACATATGAAACATATTTTCTTTATTTTAAAAAAATACTTAGGTTATACAGTCTTTACAACAATAACGTAAGGCCTAATTTAAATATACCATATTATTCTAGTTCGAACACAGCTCACAAAAAAAAAATTAATAAAATTACAGTTTTTAAGGGTGCCAATTTGAACCTCTTAATGTGTGGCTACACATTAAGAGGTTCAAAAGTGATGAGACTGTAAGTGTGATCTTGAAGCACACATTAAATGTCGCACCCCTACTACGAGCCTAGTGCTGATCTATTGTGCAAGATTCCCATCAATAAACACCAAATTTTATCGCTTTATTTATTTCGTTTGATAAAAGTTTACTTACCAAAGAAAGGTGATTCACATACCCTTATGATGTGTGGCCAATGTTGAAGAGTTTTTACAAAAAATGGGTTTGTTACACCAAGAATAACTGGAGGTGGTGCATGGGATTTTGTTGTGTACTCTCTAAATTCACTGTCATGAATTGTAAAATATGGACGAAAATCTGCACAGTACATGAGTGGGGTGATCATGCTGTAACAAATACCATAATAAACATAAACAATCACCAACAGATTTCAGTTACCTACAACACACATGCATTAACTATAAATGAAAACAATGAAAAAAAAAAAAATAGTAAGCTCAAAGTTAACATAAACCTTTTTTTTTTTTTTTTTTGTGAATCTACCGATCAAGACAGTGGTCTGGTATAATTCATTCTCAAAAATATGAACACTTCAGTAAAAAAAATAATCCAATTTATGGTATAAACAAAGTCAACAAAGAAGTCTTCCAATTTACATCACAGTTTATAAAATATTTGTTTTAGATCAACAGCTACATTGAAAGTGAAGTTCAAATTACAAACATGAGTTTGAGAATAGGTTTTAAAAATACAGAAAAATATGTTTATGAATTATCACACCTTTATAATATATATATATATATATATGATCAAGCTACACGAGTAAATTAGTAATGCAAAAATATGAGACACATAAAATAAATGTACTGTTGATTTACGTTACGCCAATTTATGTCATTTCAGAATAACGTACTTTAATTTAATGTACCATGGTTTGATTAATGTTGTCGCAGATTCAGAATAATGCACCTAAATACTGTACCTATATGCATTGTTTAAATTATACATCTAAAATAAAATATTGTGTAATGCCACTCACTGCTAGTACCCATGTGACAATATAAATTATTACGGTTTTACACATTATCTGGGCTACTGTACAATAGATGTGCCTCGTCCTAACATACTAACATTGAGCAAGTTGCTTACTGTTTTCCATGCTTGCCTTTGAACAATTAAGAAATAAAACTGATTGAAGGCACTTGGATCTAAAAGTAAGACATTTTTACTGCCAGTGGCAAGTAGTATCTATTTTTCAAAGTCCAGTATTACTTCCCATAACAAAAAATGACAAGCAAGGCAGCAACGTGTTCATAGTGATTCAGACTAAATACTATAACTAAGACTAATGATTCTCCCAATGTTTTACAATTATAATATTTAGTTGATGTAATCACAGCATTTGCATTATCAATTTTGTCTTAAATGTTTTAATTTAATATTTTGTTACAAACAGTCTTAAACTGCTTATTTCTCACACAAAATAACAAACAATTTACAGGACAATGACTTTAATTAGTGTTAATAATCACTTTCTCATATGTGGATTGTAGTCTTTGTGGTGACTTTTATTAACGAAATAACTTCTACGTATTTTTGTAACATCTGTGTGAATTTATATACTTCCTGAACGAAGCACTCATTCAAAATTGTTTCCAAATCTGCGCCACAATGGTAATGGGCTGAAAGGTATGAATGCACTAAACCCAATTTTTTACGGGCTTTATTTGTTTTTACGTCTTTAATTTGACCCATGTGCTTTTTACATTTAGGACTTATTTTATCCTACTATGCATTTCACATGAGAATGACCTTCCTTAAATACTGTCCAAAGACAAATAAATTGATGTCTTAAGCTGCCAATGCAATATTCCGAATGTATCATTCATGACAATTTTAGTTTCAGAGAAACTTAAATAAAGTAATTAAATTTTTACGCAACATCTCACTGTTTGTTACGATAAGAAGCACAGGTGTACAAATATGTTTTCTAAAACAAACATAAATCTTAATGACACATGTCTATAATATTTATAGTTAAATTTTCCAATTATTAAATGTAATGTAAGTCCTTGTCGTTATAAAGCCTGTATGATTTGTACCCCATGCTGTTAGATCACTGTTCATCTATGATTACCTAGCAAACCTGTGTGTACATGTTGCCAATTGATAGGCCATGGCTGTGTGGCACAATTCATTTTCACTGTTTACATGAATACAATGGTTTTCAGGAACCTAACCCTAATGTTATGCGACCTCCAGCTAACAAATATTAGCTGTGATATCACAATGTAAGGTCATGTGTCAGTTCAGTAACTATGGCAGATAGCGTGATTTTGCAGTACCAGAGCAGTAGGAGGACGGACATTAGATAAAAATGCTTTGAGTGAGCGAGATATTTTGGACAGCGCTTAACAAAGAGGTCTTTAGTGCTGGTGAGGGGTGACATTAAGTGAGTATGGAGCAGCACCGGAGTGGAAACAGGAGATCCCTGAGAAAACCGGCTGACCAATGGCATCATCCGGCCCGATTCCCACATGCGAAAATCAGGGAACCGACCCTGATGGGAATCTAATAACCCAGATCCCCTTAGTGGAAGGCGAATGGTCTAACCATTCGGCCACCTTGGCCCAAAAATGCTTTGAATTGCATATAAAATTTAGTGTGTGGATCTGAGCAATAGGTGGTTAAATGGGCAAGGAACGAGTCAAGGTACTGACCAGCAGACCAGGAGCTGGCCGAGTGAAGTTTGTTCACAGCACTGGGTAAATACCTAGACTTGGTGATGAGAGGGTTGTACTTCATCTTTGGCATTGCGAGTATTTGTTATCGCTACAGTGATTTTAAAAAAATTACAGTGAGCCGTTTGAAGCTCTTTGTGGAAACAAGTACAACTCGGATGTCTTGTTGGTTGTCGCTGTTGTCTGTAATAGCTAAGATGGGGAATGAATTTGCGTTGAAATTTCGGAAATGGACGTTAAATTGCTAATTGATACATTTGGAACCGAGCAGGCTTTGTTGTGTCATTCTCCGCTGAAATAACTATGCTGTCTAGGCTGGGCAGCATTAGGGGTGATCTGAATTCAGTATATTGGCCTTTATTTGTTGTACATAAAATTTCGCTGGGTTTTTGCTACACAAGGAATGGTTTGGTGAACAACGTTTTGCTACCTACATTTTCGGAAGGGCCATCGTTTTACTGACGGGAATGTCACCATTTCGAGTTGTTTACCCCTCAATGCTTTTGCTCACCAAACAGTGGTAAAGGCGTTGAGTTGGTGATGAATTTTTACATGTCATCATTGTAACTTTTAAGGTAAAATATATTTTTTTCCTGCCATTCATGCAAGGTAGTTTCAAAAGTGCAGAGACCAGTTTTTGAATCATAATAAATTTAAAGTTGTAATATTTGGCTATCCATATTTTGAAGACAAAATAATAGTGGTAATCTTTACCAGGAAATATCCCTGTGTTATTACATAATTTTCTTGTATTAATACTGACACTCAAAACTAGATTACATGAGGAAGAACTTGTTACTTTAAATAGTCAGTGAACTATTTAAATTAAAAGAATGTTTCAAATGCAAAGGAAATATTATTGCAAACTGCTGCATGGTAGAGTGATATCAAAAATTGTAGTAGTTGGTATTTTAAGGATTAATTTTAATACATCTGAGTATACTGTATCATTAGCAGGTATGACTTTGGGACACTAAAATTTTTTTTTTTTGCAGAAACGACAGCCATGAGTACAGAAATTTACATGTTAGAATTCCAAACAATAAATATCTACATAATATATAATTAACATTTACTTGCAGTTGACACATATGGAAAAATAAAATAAAAAAAAAGTCATCCCGTGTATCAAAAGTCACATGTGGTTTGTATAATGTGGATAATTAATTTTAGCACTGAATTAAAAGGTGTAGTTTAAGTCAATGTGCTTCTGATGCAGTACATTTTTTTTTTCCCTACTAAAACATTTTATAATGTTAGTCAGAGGATGTAATTATAACAATTTAAAGTGAAGATTTTTCATAGACATTACTCAAGATCTAGATACTATTATTTCTTTCATGGAATTGTGTATTATTTTCCAAAAAGTATTACATTTTTGGCTACAACTAGTTTGAAGTTAGTGGTGTGCTTTATTTAGAAGGCACCTACTACCTCCTTTTGTAATGGATATACATATAGAATGCTTTCAGCATAACAAAATATGAATAATACTGAAGGTAAATATAAATTGCACTTTAAAGGAGGCATTATAATTTGCTACAATTTACCCACATGTATGCTTATTAAATACCACCACAAAACATTTAATATTACTTCCATAACCACACAAGTATATACACATCACTGAAATTGGAGATTAAGAGGAGTCCTCGACTGTCGCATTGACGGCGTTGCAGCGTGTCACGCGCATACATTTTTACGCGAAACCGCTTAAGTTATTCTTATTATGTTTACCTACGAAAAGCACACACACTTGAAACCATGCTTCTATTTTTTCAAAAATGCAGCACGCTTGTTAGAAACATGATATTCGGGCCTCTCAAAATGGCTAAAAACAGGTTTTTTAGACTGTTGTAACTCCGAAAATATTACCTGAATTCGTAAAGTGCAAAACGAGAAGCATGCGTTGGTCTTTACTTCAAACTATTCAAAAATAAAATATTGGGGCCACCGCTTAAAGTCCCATAGTAAAAAGACTACAACGGAAACCTTGCACGCTAGTTTGGCGTGCTGCGAATAGAGGCGATATGCTTCTCGTCAAGCGTGGGACACTGGTTCTTATCGCTACGCTGTTCCCACGCGTCAAAAGTGGAAATTTGACACCGCGAAGGACTCCTCTTAAGGGCCGGTTATCTAAACACACAATTAGTTTAACCATAATAATTAAGTGGCAATTAAAACAATACTCTTTCTCAACGAATTGAACTGCTAGAAAAGCAATGGTTAAGGTAAATGTGGCAACAATGCTGTGATGCCTCAGCTCGTGATTTGCTGCTGTGAATGATTTCAATTGTTAATTTTGGGATGCTGGTTAGCAGTGAAATTTGTATCATGGACGAAAATAAGCTGCCACATGCAGAATATTTATATTTTTTTCAGAGAAAGAATTACTGAATTTTCTAGCAGATAGGAGGTACTTAATACAATGACAGGTTATATTTACAAACACTTTTTATTAATACTCGTCTTACAATTACTCATAATTTTAGCACACATTCTTTAGTGGCCAGGAATGTTTTGTTCAATCATAATTTCAAAAAGAACAACACTTCAAGGGAAGGGTACAAAACTAATGACGTAGAGTTTGTGCCCATATTTTCCCGGATTTGGCTTTATTTTTTTGACCATGCCACCTTGTTTCAGTGCAAGTGTCGAAAGGTGTCCGTCAAAGAAAGAAGGAGGGGGTTGTTTGGCAGTATATATGGTGCCTTAAAGGTGCTGATCCTCTTCGTCATCAGCATAACTTTGGCCTTGAGATAAAAATCCTCCTGCCGTACTTTTAATTGGTTGAAAAATGGATGAAAGACAGACTTAAAACAATAAAAGGCCCTTCAGCACATGTCGACTGTGGAGGAAGGAAAGATTCTTATCTCTTTCATGTTTATCACACAGCTGTGATTTAACCCCCTCCTACAACTTGGGTTGCCAACTCTCCCGTATTTTGCTGAATTTTTTATCATTCTCCCGTCTCCTTTTATTATTTAATCTGGGAGGCTATATCACCTGTATTTCAGAAAACATAAACAGATTGAGAGAACTTCTATAGATTTCAAGGTATATCGAGATATTGATTCAATAGATTTAGACAAATATCGAACTTGATTACGGAGACATGACGATGTCTTTCACAGTTGTCGGCAAAAGCCAATAAATATTGAAGTAAGGTGTATTGATACTGCTGTTAAAATATGTACCTAACACGATACCCTTACTTACTCTATGCTTAACACATACAATTACATAGTATACCATTCCAGTGTAACAATTCTTTTGTATAAATTGTTTACTAACCTCAAATAACAGGTATTTGCAAAATACTGTGACTGTTTTTGTTTACCTATTTCTGCAACATGGATGAACAGAAAACTTTGCCGAAGAAAAAGGTTAAATATTTATGCGTATACCAGAAAAAGTGGGAAGAAAGCTATATGTGGGTTAGCCCGGTAAATAATAATCAGTACAAGGCTTACAGCTCTCTTTGCAAATGCAAATTTAGCATATGCCACAGCAGTAATTCAGATTGTGTGCAGCATTCTAACACAGAAGGACATAAAAGCAAAGTTAGAGAAATGAACTCGTCCTGTAAGATTTCCAGTTTTTTCCAGAGTCCAAGTGGGAGTGGTGATGCGGAGTCTAGAAAAATTGCAGTATGCGAATTAGTGACAGTTTACCACATTGTGAAACATAATCTTAGTTATAGTAGTATGGATTGCGTGAATAAATTTGCTAAGGGCATATTTTTGAATTCTAATGTGTCAAAAAATATGCACTGAGGTAGGACGAAGGCAGAGTCAATCACAAAAAATGTGTTAGCACCTAGGAGTATTAGAGACTTTTTAAACATACTTTGTGAATCAGAAAAGTGTAGCACTTTTTTTTCTTTGTCTACAGATGGATGAAATTTTAAAAACAGAAAGATGTTTCCTGTAGTAGTCAGAGATTTTGATCCATTACTTGGCATAAAAACAGACTATTAGATTTTGTAGAACAGGCTGATGAGACAGCTGAACGCATTCATACCACGTTAAAAAACAGTCTTGAATCTCACTCTTTAAATGTTGACAACATTTTGTCGTACTGTGCAGACAATCCTAGCGTAAACCATGGGAAAAAAATTTGTAATGGAGTTATGTGATGATAATGACAAAATTTACATAGCAAATTGCACCAATCATATCATTCACAATGGCACTAAACATGCCAGTGATACATTAGATGTAGACATAGAAATGGTGGTAATGAAGATATACGGACATTTTTCAGTATCTGCAAAAAAAAGGGATGAATTAAAATCATTTTTGATTTTGTTAATGTTGAATGGAGTGAAATTTTCAGACATGTGCCCACTAGGTGGTTGTCCCTTGCACCAGCAGTTGACAGGTTGTTAAAAAACTGGCAGCCAATTACAAGCTATTTTCACAGTTCAGAATAAATTCCTAAAGTTTTGAAAAAATAATTCTGTGATAGATGCAAGTAAAATTCTAATTCTAAAGGCTTATGCATTTTCTTGGCTTGAGGTGTGAGCCGTGTCTGAAGATCGTCTTGCGACGTTTCTGCAGTCGTTGCAGCTGCTATCATCAGGTAGTCGGAGTCGGAGACCAACTGGCAGATGTTAACCGCTAACCAAAAGTGGCGGGCACTGACCACTGGGTGAAAAAAGCTTATTTCATGATTGTGCCTCTGTACACTTAAGTTTTGAACTTCTGCGCTTCCCTTGAAAAACAGTGATAATGAGTTTATGAGACAGTGAGTATGTAAATGTCATTGATAATATCATGTGTGATATAATGGATGATCGCTCGCTCAGTACAACCAGGCCCGCGACAAACCCCGCGCAGACCCTGCAACACCAGCCCGACACAACCCCAAACAGCCTCCACATGATTGGCCAGACGGCCGGTCAATAGGCCGCGAGTAGGAGAGTTTACTTTGAAATTATCTCTGAAGGCAGTTTCCAGCAGCGGGGAGTTTGTCTAAAAGAGCATTGGTCATTTTATGTAGTTATTTACATTTTGTATTAACGTGTTTCATATTTATTTATTTGATTTTATTTGATTTTTTTTTTGTTTTTTATTTTGCAATTTTTATTTTATTTATTTATGTGTTTATGTATTTTTGCTTGATTTATAAATCAGTAGGATAGATATATTTTCTGTGTTTTTTCTGCTGTTGACTGTAACGCAAGGGGTGTATGTTTGGTTCCGGACCATGCTGAGAGCAAATTTGCATGGCCCGGTGGTATATCTATGGCTTGTTCCGGACCGACAGGAGAACTCTCGGCCCGGAATAGATAGTTGAATAAAGATTGAAAATATGTTTTATTAATTAATTATGAAGGTAAAAATGTTGTGAATTTAATTAGTTAGTTATTATGATTGGTTTAAAGTACATCTCTCTTCGTTGGCACCGTTAGGTATTCCGAGAGGTGACTGTAGTTGTAGCTGTTGATTTAGTTGGGGTGATTTAGAGTTTAGCTGTATACTGTTGTAGATTAGTGACCGTCATGAAAAAATTGTTTGTCCTGTTCGCCAAACTCTCGTCCACAAATTCCGCCGTCCTCTGAATGAGGGCGACGGAACCCAGCCTGACTGACGTGGCCGATAGCTGCTAAAGGGCCCTAGCAGGCGGGGCAGTGCTGCAGCTAGCCTGGTAGCCAGCTCCAGCACTCCCTCGCCCCTAACAGGTCACTGTCGGTGGGTCTCATCATGTATGCTTACGCGACGTGGCCTGGACTTCTCAGCCTGCAGGTGACGGTTTTGGAGATCGAGTCCCGCCTCCAGTAGGCGAGTGGCTTCATCCTCGGACTTGAAGGCCACTCGGTAGAGGCGTGTAAGGCAGCCTGTCGCTCTACTCCTTATCTGCCAGCAGCACTCGTAGTTGTAGCCAGCTTCTTGTAGTGCAGCAGCCACATGTTCAGCCGTAGCCTTGACCCCATTGTTGGCTTTGAGTACAACAAAGTACCAGGGCTCACGACCAATCTTCTTGGTGGCTTCCTGTGACTGCTGCATGTCACTACTGCTGGCAGTTGTCGCCGATTTCTGCTGGACCGCCTTCCTCTTGACGGAGATGGTGGTCGGTGATGCTGCGTCTGCGACTGATGGGCAGAGCTCGGTTTCTGTGTTGCTCGTTGTACTCGTAGTTGGTGTTGTCACCTGTGTGCCAATGCAGTTGGCCAGGGGTAGCTGTGGTGTCGCCTGGCTTGCTGTGCTGCACTGCTGGTGTGGGCGTGGCATCTGTGAGCACTTGCAGCTCAGCTTCTTCGTTTTTGTGTTGGTGGCGTGACTCAGGACCACTGGCTTCTTGCTGGCGGAGGTGTAGGCGTCCCTCTTCTCTGTAGAGCTGCACTGTTGTGTGGGAAGGAGGGCAAGATGCTCTTTATAGAGGTAGCTCACCCTCCCCCCTTTATACAGCCGAATCCCCTCATTTGTGACGGTGGGTGTTGGCTGCATCCTGTTGAATGGCGATGTGTTGGTGATGGCTTTCTGGAAGACCGAAGCGATGTTGTGGTTGCTATTTGCTATGTAATGCACTTGGTGCAGATCTTCATACACGTAGGCATCGATCCTGCAGTCTTCTCCAGGCTTCATTTTCTTATCGACGAACTCTTGTAGGTTTTCTAGGATTTCATCAACTTAGCTTGTATGCATCATGTAGCTCGGATTCGTGATGATCATGGCTAGGTGCGTTACAGTCTTGTTGTCCTCTGGATCTAGTGTATGTTCGTATAGATCATACAGGCTCGGAAGCAGTTCAGGTTCTGGGGAGGCAGCCTGGGAAGGTGCCACAGCTGGGGCCGCCGTTGCTGCTTCGGTGTCTGCCATGACGTACCTGATCGTACTGAACGCGAGAACAAAATGTTCCTTCTCCCTGGCAGATGCAAGAGTTGCAGGTCCTTATATACCCTGGTGTCTGGGTGGCTGCTTCCTGGTTGGCTGGGCCTGTCTGCCAATCACAGGCCTTCTTGCTCCTGATTGGCTGAGGTAGTTAGCCAATCCTGGCTCTCTCCTGGTGGACCTTCTGATTGGCTGGGTACTTGGGCCAATTGTGTGCTGACTCGCACCTGGTTGGCTGGATTGACTGGCCAATCCTAGTGAGTCTGTCGTGACTGCCCTCTGGTAGCTTGATTTCACATCATCCACGAATAAATGAGACCATATTTTGCTTAGCGGATATCCATCTTCCCTGTTGATGTTGTCATGGTGTTTTATTATCTCTATTGCCTCTCTAACGGTTCTCGGACAATAATTACCGATATTGGTTATTGTGGAGAACTTGTAAAAATCGATGCTGTGTTTTGTTTCCATGGAGTGTTCTGCTATTGCTGACTGCTGGTTTTTGTATTTGTATGCTCTGATGTGTTTCTTAATTCTTGTTGTGATTTTTCTGTCTGTTTGCCCTATGTACACTTTCCCACATGAGCAAGGAACTTTGTACATTCCTGCCTGACTTCTGCTGGTGTTTTTTTATCTTTTGCCGATCCCAGGATGCCTTCTATCATGCTGATAGGTTTTGAGATGGCTTCTTCAAAAGCTGAGCCAGTCATTCGGTTGTGCCTTTCACGTAAGGCAGGACTGCTATGTTTTTCAGCTTTTCTTTCTCGGATTTCCTGGGTCGGCTTCGGATGCTCTGCTGTATTTCACAGCATGAGTAACCGTTTGCTTCTAGAGCTGCAGTGAGGTGTTTCAATTCTGCTTCCAGGTGCTGTTATTTCACATATAGTTTTAGCTCTGTGGGTTAGTGTAGATATGACAGTTCTGTTCTGCGAGGGGTGATGATGAGAGTCATCTTGGAGATATCTGTCAGAGTGGGTAGGCTTCCTGAAGACTTTGTGGCCCAAGGTGGAATTCTGCTTATTATACACCAAGACATCTAAGAAAGGTAGCTGGCCATCCTTTTCTGTTTCTATGGTGAACTGTATGCTGGAGTGGATGCTGTTGAGGTGGTCCAAATTTTGCTGTAGTCTCTCCTCTCCATGGCTCCAGATTACAAATGTGTCATCCACGTATCTAAACCTGTGAGTAGGTTGGTAAGGGCTGGAGTTAATTGCCCTCTCTTCGAATTTAGCAATGAAGACATTGGCCAGTAACGGCAAAAGAGGCGAGCCCATTGCAGTGCCTTCTTTTTGGATGTCCACCTTTCCCTGGTATGTGAAGAAAGTTGAGGTGACACAGTACTCGACGAGCTTCACGTGTTCTTTGCTGGAGCTGTCTTCTCCCAATTGTTCAAGTAGGGTGTGTAGAGCTTCATTAACTAGTACTCTGGTGAATAAGGAGACAATATCAAAATTCACCAATATGTCTTCAGGTTATAACGAGATTTTCTTCAAGATTTCCATAAAGTGAGAAGAATTTTGAGTATGAGAGGCAGGTGTGGGTATGGCTGGTTGTAAGAGGTTATTGAGGTGTTTTGTGAGGAGGTGGGTCGGTGAGCCAATCGCACTGACTATTGGTCGAAGAGGAACATTCAGCTTGTGGATTTTCGGAAGGTCATAGATGGTAGGCGTCCTAGGAGCCTTGAGTATTAGGCGTTTCTTGGTCTCATTATTGATGGATGACTCAGCTATGAGCTTAATACGAAAATACGAAAACCAGCAGTCAGCAATAGCAGAACACTCCATGGAAACGAAACACAGCATCGATTTTGACAAGTTCTCCACAATAACCAATATCAGTAACTATTGTCAGAGAACTGTGAGAGAGGCAATAGAGATAATAAAACACCCTAACAACATCAACAGGGAAGATGGATATCGGCTAAGCAAAATATGGTTATATTTGTTCGTGGATGATGCAAAATCAAGCTACCAGAGGGTAGTCACGACAGACTCACCAGGATTGGCCAGCCAACCCAGCCAACCAGGTGCGAGTCAGCACACGATTGGCCCAAGTACCCAGCCAATCAGAAGAACCACCAGGAGAGAGCCAGGATTGGCTAACCACCTCGGCCAATCAGGAGCAAGCAGGCCTGTGATTGGCAGACAAGCCCAGCCAACCAGGAAGCAGCCACCCAGATACCAGGGTATATAAGGACCTGCAAGTTGGGGAAAGAATAACAACTTCTACAACACTTTAATGCATCATGACAATCCAAATGTTAATTTTTTAGGAAATTATAACCCCGCAGAGCACTGAAAATACAAAAAACCAAAACTGTGATTCTTGTTACACCAGCTACAAAAGCTAGTAGTGCAATGGCCTGGCCGGCCAATCGAGGCGCGGGGGCTGGGCGCTGATTGGCCGGGCGGTCAGGGCGCAAAGGCTGCTAAAAGAAATTTTTAACCCAGTAACGCAGTGCACATTCAAGCCACACACCGCACCATCTACACGTAACGTCATACAACACAGACACGACACAAACACACGAGGAGCTCTGTCAGGGGTTGGCTGTGTAGGGACGTAAGAGGTCGGCCCCAGCCTCGTTCGCGAACCAGGCCAAGGGCATTCACACCAGTCCATGGCAGGGAGGAGAAGGGCACTGTACATACATGTAGTTTATTTTAAATATTTAGAAAAACAAAAAAAATAAAAAAAACTGAAAAAAAAATAAAAAAATACAAAAAAATAAAAAATTAATAAAAATATAAAAACCAAAAAATACAAAATTAAAAAAAAAATTTAAAAAAAACCTTTGTTACTCTACAGTGACACGACACACCACTGTCAAGATAGTAATTAGATATTTTTTGCTTAATCTTAGATGTAGGCGTACTATTTGTGATTTAATATAATTTGTTCCTTTCCAACAGGAAGTTTTTTCTCTTTTTTTATTGACTAAGCTTTTCAAGCTGCTCACTTTCCTAGTAGGTAATTTGATCTGTAAAAAATATGTTAATAAAAAAAATTATGAAATAAAATTAAAAAACAATATTATTGGGACATTGTGGATATTAAAGGAACACGTTAACGACACATCGACCTGATAGTTCTCTGTTTCACGTCGAGACGATGTACATCTCACAGTTCAGCGCTCATTAACAAATATTTATGGTTTTCTCTCCTCTTGTCACAAACGAATACACAATGAAATAACCATGGGAGTGTCCTCAGTTAGCAGGCTGGGATTGATTGAAGTGGTTCTCATGGTGTAGGGACTCGCGCACTACTACTCCACTAGTTTAGCTAGCCACTTGCTGACAACACTCACCTCACTATACAGATATCACGACACTACATCACTCCAGCTTAGCTGGAGGGGAGCTTTACTCCCCCGCCGTTTACACAAACATGTAATTTTATTAATGGCAACAACCCCCCTCCAGCCTTAAATACGAGTCCGGAGTTCCAATGATTTGAAACTAGACTGTTGGGGTGCATTTGATTTTACAAACACCCAGCGAGTTATGGAAACTTCAGCTTTCGGTCTCGCGACAGCACGGCCTCGGATGGCACATGAAGAAACGGCGGCGGCATCTGCCAGTTGGTCTCCGACTCCGACTACCTGACAATGGCAGCTGCAATGACTGCAGAAACGTCGCAAGATAATCTTCAGACGAGGCTCACACCCATACGCCAAGAAAATGCAGACAACGGCCGCGAAAGCCTGCAATCTATTCTAAAGGCTTATGTTTCATTTTATTGTCTTACATAAGCTATTTACTTGCAGAAACATCCAAGTACACTGAAATTTCAAAATAACATGGAATCGTCCAATGCTATTTCTGCATTGCTAATGAAGATTTTGCAAAGAAAACAGGATAGGTTCTTTGGAAACTATGCCAATAAAGTCTTACACAAATTAGATCCTATCACTAAGAAAAAAAGTGAAGATAATTTTTTGGACTTTTATGACACTCTTCATTCCTACATCGCAATCCGAATCAACCTTTTTGACAATAGTATCCTATCCTTGTTGCCACTTTGCTTAATAAATGAAGTTAAATTTCAGAATTTTCAGAACATCCTCACGCACCTTCAACTTGATGTGAATGAGGATAAGCTTTATGATGAATTTAATTCTTTAAAAGAACATATAAGGGCAGTGATTTCTACTGATGGTAATACTGTAGATAAATGGGTATCTGTTATGACAAAGGCAAAAAAGACCAGGGACTTAAAGCGGAGGAGACAAACAAAATTTTAGGTTTTGTTCTAAGCATACCAGCATCCAATGCCCACACTGAACGAATTTTTTCTTTGGTGAACAATAAATGGTCTGATGATAGGAACCATTGTTGTGTAGAGCTAATGAAAGCTAAGTTACAAGTTAGTGTTAATTTTGATTACTCATGCAGAGAATTTGTTGAGTATGTAAAGAAGAATCCTAAACTTCAAGCTGCTGCAAAGAATGTACAAAATTACAGCTTTAAATGAGAATTTTTGCTTTCTGTAACAACTTTTGTTTTGTACATTTAATGTAATTCAATACATTGTAAATTTTGACTATGAATGCAAAGAATATATGGACAGTAACCAGATAAAGATCTTGATCTGAATAAAAATTATAAGCTGTATGTGTCATGAAAATTAGATTTTAAAATGTAGTTATGCTTTCAGTGATAATTTTCGTACCTATTTATTAGTTCAGTAGAATAAAACATACATAAATTTATGTGATTAGGGCCCTGATAATCATTTATCTTGTTATGCCTGAGGCTCCCTTATTTTTAATCCTGTTCTCCTTATTTTCACAAAAAAAAGTTGGCAACCCTAACTTCAACCAACATATAAATGTTTCGTCTGGCATACTGTACTATTGAGCAAGCCAGAGAAATCACTCAAAGATATGTCATAACCACCTGAGGCATAACATATTAAGGTTACTAGCAGTTGGTCAATAGGTGGTACAGAATGATTCTTGAAAAACCAACACATTCAGGTAAAATGTATAAACTTACATGTGTAACATAACCTTTATATTGTATAATAATCTGTAACATTTTGTAACACAAATAAGAAAATATTTAACAAGTCATTCAGTGGCACGTTATATAACATGCAAAATTGCATTTAGTAACATTACAATACACCTGTCTGTGGGCGCTTCTAGAGTCAGTAAATTTTTTTGTGCTAGGACATTATTTTCATTCAGGTGAAATCCCATAAAAAATCCTTTGTCATTTATTTGCAGGTGATTTGGGCACCTTTGAAATAATCTTGGCATGTTAATGGTGATGCCTCTGGTCGGGATACGCTGACTGAAATATTACTTCGGTTGGGTAAATGACAAGGGTATCAGTAACACTCCATTTGTATTATAGTTTTGAGACTCTTAATGAAGCTCAGGGGGTGGTTGACAGTTCTGTATGCTGAAAGTATCACTCACATTACGTTACTGTGATGCTTTGCTGGCTGTCGGCCTCCAACACACCACACACTCACATTCATTTGTTGACATCAAGGTGCACTCAATGAGGAAAATATAGCATATTAATACAATGTGATTTACAAATTACAGTAGGTACTCAAAACCTGCCTGCAGGTATATTTACCTGATGCACAGATGTTACTGGAGATTGTATAACTGTAGCGTCCACCCCACGCGGTTATGAATGCAATTGTAAAATTATAGCAGTATGATGATGAACGCTACGGCACATGATATGCAATTCCTTTTACAGCAAAGGGTCTGGTGGCCGCTAGGATGGACCAGCGGGTTCGCTTGGAATGAACGTAGCTAATGAAAAATGAAGATGGCTTTCCTAATTAACTTCCCGCAGGGCAGTCTATCCCATGCCTGCAATGGGGTGGTAAGACTCAGAAACAAGTATGGTTAATAGTACTTATGCCCGTACCTCCTCGATGCTAACCTGCTGAAATGTTCCTCCTCACACATGCAAATGGATGAATGATAGTGATAATTCTGCTAACATTAATATTCAAAATACAATGACGACCCTATGGACCACGCATGTGGTTGTAAAATAGATTGTGCATAAATTTGTGACAAACAATCACGTGGCAAAAATTGGGTTAGTGGCATGTAGATTACATCTGTGCCAATGAAAATGTGAAGCCTCTGTCCCACAAAATATATGCGATTGCCCAGATGGTTTACAATCTGAGTATCCCTAGCCATGTGGCGGCGATGAATGTGCCGTGAATTTACATGGAAGTACCAAGGTATGGTAATAATCGTTATTTAAGCGGACTGGCTATGCCTAGGTATGTCTGGTAATGTGTGTGATGCAAAGGTTAAACGGCATACCAAGAGAAATGCTATTGTAAACTAATTCATTACACAAAAATTGATGTGCAACGGGGAAAGCGTCTTATCTGGTCAGAAGATCACGACAAACTGCCAGGAAGAACATGGCGGCCACTTTCTCATCGAACAACCACCGTGTTCAACCTCCAGTAACTCTGTGCTTGTTTCTAATATGTTCAGTTGCTTAAAATGGTACCCGATGTGTTTTAAAATACATTAGTGAATTTTACATGAGACAAACTACGTTAAGAGAACCGACACACTAACTAATCCCAAACCTAAACACACATGTTACAGTTATTGATAATTAAAGGTGTCAGAACTTCCTTCACACTCCAGAGTTGCAGGTGCAAATATGTTGATTCCATCTCTGATGTGGTTAGCAAGAACAAACTTAATAAAACTTTTTCAACTTAACTCTGAAGTGGATGTTGTGGAGTCATATGCTGGAACGCCTGAATAAAATATCTGTAGGAACAACCTTGGGTACAGAAGTGTAAGAAAGCTGTAGGTGCCAAGCTACAAAATGCTAAAATGCCACTTGTTGACTCAGTGTATGCACTCTCAGCCAAATGAGCTTAGGTATGAATTGATTATCAGAGTGAAAATGAGCAGGGTCCCCAAGGACTATACAGATTAGCCACATGACAGACATGTTTTTTAACTGGTTGCTCTACATGCAAAATTTCGCCAACCTGATTTATGAAATAGAAACATAGAGGCACGTATATGAATTTACACCATGCTTTCGACAAATAACATTATTAGGTCACTACCAAAGTCCTATAGGAAAAAACATACTACTAAGTAAAAACTATATTCCAATACAGTATTCTGACATGTGAACCAGTGTCACATATTTTGTTTCCCTTTTCATAATCACCAGCAGGTAAAAATTACAGGAGGGCTTCTCTTTTAACATACCTACTTTAAATACAAAATGTGTCTGATCAGAAACAGCAGTTTTTAACATTGATCACAAACATTTGAAATGTATTATTATCAACATTCTTTACTACACCAATGATTTTTTTAATTCAGTCTAACCTTATTATCAGTCCCACACATACCTATATGTATCGTCTACCACCTCTCTCATGTGCTCCAGCACAGCATTCTGTTTTTCTGCCTTATACTACCACACAGAATGTGAGCCTGTCAAGTGTTGTGTAACTGTCGTTTCATTACAAGATCTACAGTCATCGAGGAGAAGAACAATTCTGCTGTCGCTCAACGAGGGGCAGAGGGTGCTGGCGACAATACAAATGTATATCTGTCCACAAAAGGAATGGTATAACATTTCCTTAAGGGGGATTATTCCCTAAATAAATTATGTTAAAATGAACTTGAAATTATTTATTTTGTAGTAGACATAAATGACAAGTATTGGAGAAACATAATTTTTTTTTAGAAAAAATTTGTTAATATATGTTTTGACACTTTTAAACGAACTTTGTATGCTAATTTTGCAGCAATTACAGCAAGAATCAGAATAAATTGCTGAAATAAAGACAAGGCAATCAAAATTAAAAAAAAATTAAAATCCTCTTACCTCAGTTCACAGCAATACATATGAAGTTTCAACTGTCGCTTTCAAGAGTTTCAATTTCGTATTCGTGATATGACGAAGCCTGATGATGAATGTCCTGGTAAACACAAATTTTCGCAGCGCTTTAGATTCTACGGACGGAAACTTAGGCAATATCATTTGATAAATGTGTTTTCACGATTCCTTTCTTTTTAACTAAAGTCTGTCCGCGACATAAGTTAAACAATCACTCAGCAGTTGCAAAGATACTTATTTTTTTCTGACGTTACAGCCAGTCCACCAGGGCTTAGTGCTTCTATCCATCCTCCAGAAAAAGTACTGCAATGAATATTTTCAAATAATTGCAAAATAGTACAAAATACTAATTTATATAAAATTTAAT
>PNEQ01002244.1:108680-205276 GCA_003012365.1 Medauroidea extradentata | reverse complement strand
CAAAACGACCATTAAAAAATGTGGCGGTGGTGTTATGTGATTTCTGTTATCACTCTGGGTACCATGTGAATATGAGCGAGGAGCCACGCACCATTTTCTGCTATACCCACAACTCAGAATCTGCCATAAATATTTTTATGCCCATGGGTATAGCAGAAGGTAACAGGAATTTAGGCATCGTGTGAGGCCGGCTTTACCAACCTACAAGACCAGTATAAGAAACACAAGAAAAACACGAGAAGCGTTATTTGATTCCAGTTCCAACAGATATGAGCGTTTTGTTCCTTCTGCAGTAGCACATTACTCTCTGGGTGGTTTTAGTTATATATATTATTTATAATTTGAAATGTAATCACGATTTTAATGTATAGACACGCTCTTTTAATTATTATTTAGGTAACTTAAAATATAAAATATTTATAAACACATTCTCATACTAGAGAAATTCAGTTCGTAAATGTACAACCATAATAGAAAACAGAGACATTAGAATGTGAACATTACTATAGTGTTTCCAGTTCACGTCATTGCGTTGGTAACACGTCTCGTGCTTTAACAATGCTGTAGTTTCACATATTGTCCTTTACGATATTTGCTATTACCACAAGCTGGAGGACAGATTAAATATCGCCACCTTCTATTTGCACCGACGCAGCGCAACGCAAGTGCAGAGCAAGTTAAACGCTTCTTCTATGACATTACGTGAGTATGTAATTCCAAGGCAGCGCAAGCAGACGCAACGCAGGTGCAAATTTTGCGTTGCACCCATAAAAAGCGATATTTAATCAGCCCCCGGGGCACGGAAGCATTTCTGCAACTTCGCAATGTGGGTCGGGTTGCGAGGTTCACACCCTGTCCGATAGATGTCTCACCTCTGTACTTGTATCACTGTAAGGCGATCGTTTACTCTTCTTCACACTCCTCATTGTATGGGATACTTGTGACGACTTTTTTAAATTGTTTTAAATTTCCGCAGTTAGTGCGTTACGCTGTTTAAATGCTTCACATAAAATACGTTTCGAAGTTTCGGGAACATATTGGCACGCCTACATGTCTGTTCTTTCATTGCCTATAATATAAGCACAGTAAACACGATTATCATTCTTGAACAACAATGTTATCACCAGTAGGTAAACAAGTATGTGTACACCCCCAGGTACACAAGCTTCGTAAACATACCGTACACACAGCGGTACTTGCGTGATTGCTGGAATGTGCGTACATGACCAACAAAGTTAGAAATATGAGGTCCTTCTCTTTGTTTTATTTTTTTTATATTGCTCACTATTATCTTCAACAAGGATACGGAATTTGTCATTTTAAATTATAAAAGACGTCAGTTACATACAGAATAGAAACAAATAAATTTGTTGTGACTATACAAGGCTTGAGTTTGTATTCTACGCTCAAATATGCGATGAATTAGCGTACCTAAATAAGCCAAATAAAAGCATTAACAAAAGACTTGGACAAGATGGTGCATGGAAATTAGAACCGTCTCTAAACGATCCAAGCTAGAATGCGAAACCTCGCATACAATTATGTTTCAGGGACCCAAGTGTAGTACTGTAGAACTCGCTCCTTGCATCTTGTACGTTATTGGCTGTGGGGTGTGCCTCCCAGTAACAGTCTATATGGTTCCACAAGTCTAATGGTTCCAAACAGTGTAATGGTTCCACAACAGCCTAATGGTTACAAACAGTACAGTGGCTCCACAGACCACCCAACGTTGCATATAATCGTTGCTCAGCCCCGCACACCTTCGAACACTCCACGCCACGCCACTGGTAGGCACCAACTAAGGGGTGGAAAGCCATAAAATGTGTTTTCGCCAAGCCCTCAACATCTCATTAACACGATAAGCCATTGTTGTGGTTTTTCTTTCAAAAATTCCACGCGTGCAAAGCCGCGGCCGGGCAGCTACTCTACAACAGCGGCATTTCGAGAAAGTATAATAACTACATATTCAATAGTATTTTAGTTTCTCAAAATTCAATTTGTTGCGTAACGTTAAAACAAACCCTTACAGCAAAAACGCGTCTAATGTAATAATACTAGAACTGCTTAACTTTACAGATACATACTTCATGCGTTAGGTACAGCATTAAAATTAAATGCAAATACGTATGCGAAGCTTCGGATTGTAATTATTGCTGTGTGTGTGTCTTGATCTCTTCAAATTAACTACATATTGAACAAAATAAACTCCATTGATTTATGTAAAGTAGATTACATTCTGTTATTATTTTATATTTCGGGTGTTCGTGCGCCATGAAAACATTCCATAACTGTGCAACTATGAAATCGGAATATTGGAAAACATTAATAACACACACGCGCGCGCGATCATGATGTACGGCTGAATGGATCATGATGCATTTATTGATACTTTTTGCAAGAATTATAAGCAACCAAAATATAGTCTATTTACTCTTAATTGCATACACAGTAACAGTTTCTTGTGTCTCGCGAAAAGAAATCTACGGCGCGAAAACAGAGAAAATAATTATAAGTGTCTCACTTAAATTGAAGTGTAGACATTATTGGCAATAAATATCAGTGCAACTGCATTATCGTTAGTAAATAACGAGACATATTCCAATTTGTTTCATTAAAAATTATTTCAGTGATATATTTATGAATTTTCTAACATATTTATTTAAATGGTGCACCTTGTTCAGATAGTCATTGTTGTAATGATCGATGACGTTTGCCATATAATATAATTTGCTCTCTTTTTATTTATATTTTTTAATATTTTATAACATTACTTAAAAATCTAGAGCTAACTTGTATATACGTAAGTCTGTACAGGCATGCGTGCATTTTAGGTATAAAATACCCACATAAAGGATTTGCTACCATATTTCTAGATAAACCACTCTTGATTTATTGATTATTCTCGCCTAAATAAATAGTGTTGTACACCCAAGCTCCCATTACAAATATTTTTTATTTCCTTCTTTCTAACGCAAAACATATTTCAAGAGATATTTATTAAAACTTGAGAAACACATAGGCTCTAATGCTGGTTTGTGTTTATCTTTTTAAGTTATTCACTTATTTTTAATTAGATATAACACGATGCATGCTAATATGAAAGTATGCCAAAATTCATTCACAATTATTCCAAAATATTAAACTTTGTTACTTCTATCGGGTGATCATGAACAAAAACGTCAAAATAAAGCTTTTTTTTTTATTAAAATACGAACAAGTCGGCAATATTTATTACTCTAGCATCTATTTTGGTTGTAAAATTTATAACTTGAACTGTGGCATTATAAAATGATTTAGTGTAGCGGAATATGTCATAATAGGAAAAAAATATCTCAGAAATACGTGCATAATTTTCAGGCTTTATTAATTTATTTATTGTAATGGGTAACGTGATTATTCGAAACATTCACCTGGGCATCCATTGTTGCAACGCGATTTTTACTACAGAGTTTCAATAACCAAAATTAAAACAGCAATATAACAATTTTTTGTAAGATGTTTCGTTATATTTTGGCATTTTCAAAAAAAAAAAAAAAAAAACGGCGAAGTGATGCACGCACACGTATGCCTCGGACAATAGAGTTTCTATTAGCCGATAAATAGAGCCACGATTTTATGGTCAAAAGATTTTTGCAACATTTGGTTTCGATGCGTCATGTGCACGTCTACAGGTCTGCTTCATCGCCCGTAATTGGATAATTTTACTCTCACTTGCCTTGGCAAATTACAGACGTAAGGCGTCACAATAATCTTATTCTGATTGGTGCAGTCAAATAAGAGACGTGTCTGAACAATCATACGCTGCCAATAATCATGAAGCTGAGCTGCCGATGTGCACGAGAGACATTGAAACAAAGTGGGGCAAAAATCTTTTCGCGACAAAATCGTGGCCCTACCGATAAATAAATGTATGAAAATAACACAGTGAAATACTAAACATGTTTTTATAACGAAAAATTCCAAATAAAACTGTATCAAGATAAGAAACGCAGCGTTTTTCTCTGCAGAGGAAATAATACGTAATGCCAGAGTCACTGATTTTTATTGCGTTATGCCGCTGTGTCACGCACTTACTACTCGGAAATATCTGAGGAAGGAACGAAAATAGGTGCACATTTCTTAATGTTGTCATGACTCATGAAGCACTTGAACAATGCACCTTGATACGCCTACCTACACTGCGACTAAAAGCCTTTGTTAACTACTATGCAGATAAGAGTGCGAAACAATATGACCAGTCAAGATATTTTCATTGAGTGTACATCTTAGTTCCCATTGTTTAATCAATAGTTCAGCCCGTAGTTCTAAAATTACATAAGTATAGTTTGAAGTGTGTGTTCTTTTAATAGCTAAACGCATTGAGAATTAATAGAATAGTTTCTCGTAGAACGGAACAAGCGTAACAAACTGCAGTACCATTCATGGGCCTTTCAAAGGCGTTCAAAAGTGGGGAAAAAAAAAAACATAAGTTAGTATTCGTACACAATAGTGTCAGTTTCGTAGATTCTACTAGGGACTATATTATCCTCCTATGGAATATTTCTGTGTGAATATTATTCACATAACGATATTGTCAAAGTAAAAATTTGGATGTTACAGAAATACGTCCAACAAACACCATCGAACTTACTGAAATGAAATAGATTTTACTGTAATAAGCCGTCACGATGTGCTGAAAGATATAAAAAGAACACACGCATAATTATTATCATAAAATTGTTGAAAATAAGTGATTTTCACTTAATTTCCAGTTAATCTTTAAAATAAATATTTTTTGAGTTTTTATGATGTATGCGAATAGCCCGTAACATTTAATTTCAGTCTAAATTATTCATGTTCACGTTATATGAAAATTTAGACTTTGACATGTTGTTATGGAAATACTATGCAAGCTATAAATTTTATATTAAGAGGATTTTGGAGAGAAAAGTAACAGTATTTCGTACAAATATAACATTGTGAATTTTTTTTTCACACAAACGGCCTTTATCAATTTACGACCCGGTAGGTTAGTCCTTAAGGGCGCTGGTTGATGAGTGATAGGCGCGATATTGCTATAATATTCTACAGATCGTACACCTGGCAGATAAATGGTATGAGGAGGATTCCGCAGTGAGGATCTTACAGATGGTCTGTTGAACGCTAGAAGGGTGCTTGCTGGTCACGGCTGGACGATTTCAGAATGGCGGTGCTCGCCGAATGTCCAGCTTCCGTAACCGCCGTACCCACAGTTGCCGTCGCCTCATTAGTGGAATGGTGCTTTGTGGCTCGCTCCTGAATGGTCCGAGCTACGTTACTGATCCGCTTTTCAAGCGTGGTTGCTGCTTCCCTTTAGCAGCACCACACTGTATGATCAATGGTAGGTATTAGCACCCGAATGTCATTACAGTTTACGGCCACCAGCGCCACCAAGTTTCATACATGATGTTGCAAAATTGCTAGTCAATATTTTGGGCGAACAATATTCACTTCTGCCACTGTAAATCTGAATTCGTCAATATTCACTGGTTCACGCCGATGTATGGAGCAGTTTCAACAAAGTGAATCAGTGACAAACCACTGTGAAATCGGTGACTATTCACTGATTCCGATAAAGAGTGCCAACATTTCACAAGTTAATTAGTGAACGTCCGCAGATTTTCCAGTAATTTTTTACTGATTCAATAAGTGAAACTGTTCTTTGAAAACAACTGGAAAAACTGTGAATATCAACCGATTCACTTGTGAGATGTTGCCACTCTTAACGGAAATAAGTGAATATTCAGATTTAGAGTGAGGAGGGTCAAGAAATACTATTGTAATCATAGGTCCGATAATGCTCCTACTCCGCACTACAGTTCACAGCACACGATGTGTAGTGCATAGCGTGTTGGCTGGATCGTGTTACTGAGGAATGAATGCCATCGAAGTTATTGCTGGCAACTACATACTAGGCGAGTCGTATTTAACTGATGACGGTAAACATTGTCAAATGTATAGAGCCAATGTTTTTGGGAGAAAACAATTTTGCATCAACCTGTTTCATGGCTAGGGACAGGAAATTTCGCGAAAAGATGTTTGCAGCACTTTGTTTCAGTGCCTACGTGCGCACCTGCATCTCTGCTGTGTGGTCAGCGATTGGATACCGTAACACCCAGCGTCTTCAGGTTAAACCCGCAAATAACAGAAGTGATGTGTCGCAGTTATCCGTGCACTGATTGGCACAGTCAAATGAATAACGACTCTGCACAAAAAGACTCTGCCGACAGACATGAAGTTGAGCTGCAGGTACGCACGAAATACATTGAAACAAAATGAGGCAAAAATCTTTTCGCCAAAAATTCTTGTCCCTATTCATTGCATTACGTGAACATCTACAGTTCTGCTTCATGGTTATTGACAGCGTATTTATAGCTCATTTGACTGTTCCAACCAGATCAAATTTACTGCGACACCACCCGTCTGTGATTTGCGGGTAGAACCCCGAAAAATTGAGAGTTAAAAAAAAAAAACATCCTATCACTGACGACGAAGCGAAGCCGCATATTTGTACATAAGGCACTGAAACAAATTGTTGCAGAATTCTTTTCTCCAAAAATCAGTAGCTATAAAAATGTAGCATTTCACACAAACATGATTCTGTCCGTGCGCCATGCTCTGTAAGTCATGCGACGTGCAGTACAGTAACGACACGTTTTCGGGCCTATGTTCGTGTAACATTATATATATGTATATATATACTCACACACAATCATAGACAATGTTCGACTTCGAAAGATATGAGTGCGGGATAAACGGGAACACCGCGAGAAAACCCACAGGCCTACGGCAAGTTACCACACGTTTTCGGAATCTAACCCGGGTCGCACTTGTGGGATGTGAGTGGTCTAACAAATACAGCGTCGCGGCCCATTTTATTGACGTTTTGTTTACAAGTAGAGGTCGATAGTCTGAAATTTGAAAGTCGTCAAGCAAACACCCAATTCCTTTTTTCAAACTTATTTATATAAGCAGTCGTTCGCCTAAGAAAACTTTTTTGCACATGAATATAAACTTCATTACTCCGTTTCTTAAAGAGATAAATACCCAAGGACTACACGTATTTGTTGAATGTTGGACGTATACACGTCACCACGAATTAGCTCAAATAATAACGACGGTATTTCTCAAAAACCGCCCGCTTATTTCAGATCTTCATTCACGACAACAGTATTAATCGAATTGTTTGTTCAACTCATGTAGGTTTCGATACTTTAAATTAAAATTGTTTCAAATATTAATTTTTTCAGGGGCGCGTACTTCTCTTAGGATATACTACAAGACATTTGTTTCAATAGCATGTTTTCCCTCACACTGATCATATGTTTGTACCAGTAGTTCATGACATGTTTTACCAAGTAATTTACTTTTCAATTACACAAATAGTAAATAAATACCGGATGCAAAAATGTCTCAAGAAGGCGCCTAATTCTTTCCCCCGACAGAACTGCCAACACAGCTGTTAAGCAGTTGACATCGCACACAAGACAGACTAAATTATTGGCACTATATTGAGAATTTAGTGATTGCATTTGTGGACGTTAAAATGTTTTTTTTTGCTACATTAATTTTTAGTATGAATCTGTATCAGTTACAGTACTATATTTACTTTTCTATAACAGGTTTACGGGACAATTTATATGGGGCTCATAAATGAAGTTTGTGACAGCAAAGGCCATGGCAATGTTAATTTAAAAAATGGCAAAAGAAACAACATGTTAAAAAAAAACCACCTTGGTAAAACAATGCACATCTGTCTGATCCACAACTTGTCCTTATGTATTGTGTGTACGTATATATATATATATATATTATATAATAAATAAATAAATAAATATATATATATTATATAATAAATAAATATATATATATATATAGAGAGAGAGATAGATAGAGAGAGAGAGAGAGAAAGGGGGGGGGGGGAGCGAATTAACTTTGCATTGTAGGTAGGATGTAACCCGATTATGTGTAACGTATTTAAAACCGCCAGGTGAACAGAAACTTTTATGGTCTAACACTATGTCGTGGTTTATATACTAATCACATTGAACAAATAATACGCAGAAAATATTTTTCAATCGTGCAAACCACAAAACTAAAATATATTATTTTATTAAGCTCGCTATAAAACAAAAACAAAACAAAAATACACAAAAAAGAACATTTACAAACGGTTTAATGACAATCACAAAAAAAAAAAAAAACTACAAATCATGTAACGTCCATTACTTCAGGATGATTTCTCAATAATATTTACTAATAAGGATTGCAAATGGTGTTAATTCTCGCAGTGTACCTTGCAAATTTCAGTTCCTTTTTATACACACAACTGTGCAGTAGTATTGCGAGATGATAGACACTTCTCACACTACTGAGTACCTTTACAAATAATTAAAATTTTTATCGGATTTTTTGTACAACTCCCTTTTCGCGCTGCCATCAACCGTTCATTTTTACCTCCCCCCTCCTTTTTTTGCACATTAAGCTTGCACAGACAGCTTCCAAAGATCTCGTTATTACGCTTTTTATCCGTAAAAAAAAAAAGATTGCCTTGAAAAACAGTCTGAAAGTAAGAAGTAGTACCGGCAGTGATGCGTGAATTCCAAATGACGCTAGCTAGTAAAAAAAATGGTACGGTTTAATTCTCAAAGCGGCAGAACAGCGCACCCGTTACCGTAGAAGAAAACGACGAATCATAAAAGTGAGTTTAATGCATGGTAAATGGCGGACTTTTTTCCATCTTCCAATTTGATTGAAATGAATAAAAACGTTATATGGCGCCTGTTCGAATGGCGAGGCGCGAACTGATAAAAACTGACGAACAAATAAACCATCTAAAACGCCGGCAAGATTTTTTTAGCTGCTGTGTGCATTTCGCCAGCAAACTTAAGTGAGTTTGTTTCAATTGATTCCTGAAAAAAACATGGACGGGGTAAACTTAACTGACTTTGTTTCAATAGATTCCTGAAAAAAAAAACACTTAGACGGGGTAGACTTAACTGACTTTGTTTCGATACATTCCTGAAGAAAACATGGAAAGGGTAAACTTAACTGAGTTTGTTTCAATAGATTCCTGAAAAAAACATGGACGTGGTAAACTTAACTGACTTTGTTTCAATACATTCCTGAAAACAAAAATAGCGGTGGAAGGGAATGATCTGTGAAAACTCTCCTGTATAGCTTATAAATACTTAGATATTACCACTGCGCTAGAAATTTTTTTACACTAATTTTTTACACAAATTTTCTTACAGTATGTGTTGCATTTTAAAATAAACTGAATTGAAGAAATTTTGGTCAGCACTTAACTTTTAGATCTCTAGCGCGGGTGAGGGGTGACATAAGGTGAGTATGGAGAAAACCCGCCAACCAGCGGCATCGCCCGGCACGATTCCCACATGTGAAGATACGGGGGCCGACCCCGCCGGGAATCGAACCCGGTCCATCTTGTTGGGAAGCGAGTTCTCTAACCACTGCGCCACACCGCGGTCTCTTCTAACATAAATGACACTTCTTTAGTTCACAGCTGTGTTTATCGATGACATGTTTCTAAACAAAGTTACAAATTTTATAATTATTTATACGCCAATGTATTGCACAAAAGTTTCCGAGAGTAAACGGATAAGTTAATTATTAATTTGTGGAGTTACTACTAACTGGTCATAAATTATCTTACTAATAACCAAGACTTTCCCCGGGGAAATCACTAAACTTAACTTCGAAAAGATTTTTTTTTTTTTTTTATTCTCTCTGTAGCGAGTAAATAGCATGTTCAACGGAAAATAACTTAAGAATCGACTTGGGAGTAGTTTTCCTTATTCTAAAAGTTTTGAAATTGGTACTTACCGACACTCATATCATTTTTCAATCAAGCTACCACGCATTTGATATCTTAAATGCTTCAGTAAAATAATATCGCTAATTTTTTTGGAAACATGTCTAACAAAATAACACTGTAACAAAATATTTGTCCAATAACATTAGTTTTGCGAATCATCGTAGGAATAATCATCCAGTCAAAAATATAAGTTTAAGGTACTTGTATTAAAGTAACATTTAAAAACTATAGTAAATACTGGTTCGCGTTTTTTTTGTCGCAACGTGTACTGAAGTGCCCCACTCACTCTCAACTCACTGTCCAAACCGCTAGATGTAAATCATGGAATTTTTAGGGTAGCTTCCCCTCATACTGTAAGCACCTTCTAAGAAGGAATTTTTATTAATTCGAAAATTAAGAGGGGTGAAAAAAAAAGCTAAATGTATTTTCAACGTATCCTCGATAGTTGAGATATCGAGGTGGTTTTTACTTCAAAATGAAGCTTACAAAATGCACATTACCTAATTTTTCGATTTTTCGGAATTCGAAAATTAAGAGGGTGTGAAGCTGTAAAATGTGTTTTCAATCAGTCCTCGACAACTCTTAAGTCCGTTTAGATATTAAGGTGATTTTTGCTCCAGAATGATATTTACGTGTATTCCTAACAAGAAGTTTCAGGATTTTTAAAAATTAAACCTTAAAGGCTGAGACAAATATTGTGTTTTGCTGATGTGTTTTTGTAATTTTATTTACGGATATTTGTCTCGTAATTGTATTATTATATGTTTTGTAATGTTACCGTGGGGAGGCGTTGTTTTTAAAGTGCGATCAGCTGAGGTTGCGTGCGCAGCGCTGGTGCGCGAAGGACAGGCAGAGCCGAGTAAGAAGAGAGACTGACTTTCGACGTGGCCTGAGGTGGTTGGGCCGAGGTGGTCGAGCAAGCCTCGTGGAGTGATTTTGAAACTAACCAGCGGGACAGTGTGGGATGTACAGCTAATGTGGAATGCAGATGTTTCGGCTGGGTTGGCCGAATGCATAGCTCTACTATAACATTGTATTATCCGGCACGTTTTGAAGGAGAGCCAGCTAGAAGACTGCACTGCTAGTAAGGAGCTAAGATGCTTGGCCCTTAAGGATAGCCCGAAGACGGCCTTCCACCGACGAAGAGCCACCGTCGTACTTTTCACGAGAGGCAAGAAACGCGCCACGTATGTTCATCAAGACTACGGGGGCATTGGACGGAGAAATGCGTTGACCAAGGTATGAAACGTCGCCCTTGAATAGTGCACATGACTGTCCGGCACGGGTATTAAATTTTAGAGTGATTGGTGAATATCTTTCTAGTGCGCAAGCCGCAGATATTAACTTCCAACGTCCTCCCCAGCGTCATGTTATATGGTATTATTCAGAAATAAGTAAAGAAATATTAAAGTAATCGTACAGTATCTTTCCAAAAATGTGTGAAAAGAATGATTCCTCCTTTTTCAATTGTTACAATCAACATAATGTTTATTAGGGTTAACCAATTTGTCTCTCTACTTAAAACAGAGTGAGGCAGCGTAGTTACCACCCGAGACCTGACGGAACGGGGGGTTTTAAGGCAATAAAAGATAAAATTGTGGTTACAATTAATCCTCTGTATTCTTAAACCGGCTGAGATATGGAGATGATTTCTGAATACAAATTAAGCTTACTCAAGTACCTAAAAAGCTACAGGGTTGTAGCCGCGTCAATGTCGCATTTCTTCCCGACGTTTCGGACAGCATTGCAGCTTCCATCTTCAAGGGTAAAGTTTCTAGTCGCAGTAACTATTTCCTTCTGAGCCTCTGCGAAGTCCTTCTGCCTTTATATACTGTAGGCTGTACCTGGGTGTTCTCTGGTTGGCTAAGGCTGTCGGCCAATCCACGACCTCCTTGGCTGTGATTGGCTGAGATGTTCGGCCAATCCCTGTCGACTTCGCTCCTGATTGGCTGGGATGATTGGCCAATCGTGAAGGGACTTCGCAGAGGCTCAGAAGGAAGTAGTTACTGCGACCAGAAACTTCACCCTTGAAGATGGAAGCTGCAATGCTGTCCGAAACGTCGGGAAGAAATGCGACATCGATGCGGATACAACCCAGAAGTTTAGACCATGTAGACAACGGCCGTGAAAGCTTACGAACTTCTTTACCTAAAAAGCTATTTCATGATTTTTAAAAATTAGACCATTTACATGGTGGAAAGATATAACATGTTTCAGATTTCCCTATAAAGTAGGTATGACCAAAGAGAAATAATTAAAAAGATGGCAATGCCCTAAAACACAGAGTTTACAGGAAACCTACCAACACAGACAGGTGTCTGAATGGCGATTCGTAACACTCACCAGCACATAAGAGGACAGTTATCTCCACCTTGACGAATAGAGCCAGAGACATCTGTGACGACTCGAGCATCGATGAAGAACTACAACATGTAAAAAACAGTCTGATGGCCAATGGTTATTCTGAAAACGATATTATCAAGAAAATCAACGACTCCAAACAGCCGAAAGAGCAAAAGAATACAAACACATCGCTCTCTAGCCATGCATCAAGAGAACAACCGAAATAATATCTAAGCTGCTCCAGAAACAATATCAGAATCATTCAGCAGCCAACAAACAAACTGAAGTCTTTTCTTAGAAACATCAAAAATAAAGAACCACAAAAATAACTGTTCTGGCAGCTACAAAGTAACTCGTTCATGAGCCCAACACTATCAGGAAACAGGGCATTGCATTATTTTTGACAAAGCTGAGCGGATTGCAAACATCTCTAATTACAAACAAAGATTTATCAGAGAAGCAATTTAAATAATGAAACATCCTAATAAATTTAATACAGACGATGGATAAAATCTCAGTAAAATTTGGAATCCTGTGCTCAAAACTTTCAAAAAACAAACCTCATCCACGACATAAACAGAACATGAAGAATCAGTGCACCAATGAGTAACGATTGCCTCTGATTGGCCAGAATGCTCGGCCAATCACAGCACAGCTGGGCTGTGATTGAATGGCAAATCCAGTATTTATTGGTAGGGGCAGGAAGTTTACCCGAAAAGATATTTGCCTCACTATGTTTCAATGCCTTACGTGCACATCTGCAACCCTGCTTCGTGGTTATTGGCTGTGTGTTTTGTGCAAAGTCGTATTTCATTTGACTGTGCCAATCAGAACAATGTCAACTATGATTAGCGGGTATAACCCCCACACGCTGGGAGTTAAAACATCCAATCACTGACCACATAGCAGAGATGCAGGTGTACATGCTCGGAACTGAAACAAAGCGGTGCAAAAATATTTTCGCGAAAACTTCCGGTCCCTATAATATCGGGCATCCGAACACCGGACGTGGCCTCAACCCAGAAGCCAAGATATTAAATGTTTTTTGCAGCCCTATTGATACGTATACCTCTTTGGGCATGGGTCTGCGTATAGACATTTAAATCCATAAGAATTTTGACGACCTATCTTGGCGCAGTTGTTTGGAAGACTTGTAGGAGGTTTTGGGTTCGAAACCCGTGTAATGCAAGGTGACGGGAAACTGCTGTGATATTATACATACACATATTAATGCAGATGACAGAATTAATTTTCTACTTGAAGTTTGAAAATTGAAGGGTAGCTTCCCCTTGCAGTGGCGTAGGCACTCACTAAAGCGTGAATAGGGGTAAAATATATTTTCCCGATATCTTCGATATCTCATAAACCTGAGGGGTCTCGAAAGCTTTGGTGGTGAAAAGTCTTAAAATGTGTTTTATTCATGTCCCTAATATGACATTAACACGATAAGCTATCGTATAGCTTTCCCTTCAAAAATTCCACGCGGGCACAGCCGCGGCAGGGCAGATAGTTCTCTATATTCCGGAAATCATGTGATAAAAACCATTTCAGTAAGGAATACGTCACGAAACCGGAAGAATTTTGGAATACTTTCAAAACGTAGGCCGAATCAAAGTTCAAAGTATCATAAAACTCAAAGAACAGCAACAACACAAAGGTTAACACCCCTACGGTTAGTTCGACGTCCTTGTAACTTTCCTAAACCCGAGATGGGAAGAGAACTCGACTTCGTGAAACGCAACATCGTGCTAACAATCCTTGGCGAATATCTGCGAGATCATGATATAGGCTACATTTTTGCGAGAAATTTCTCTGGACTACCAACAGTGCATCGTTGCACGAGGCTGCAAAACCACTGCATTTAGATACGCTGTTGTGTTGGTCGCAGAGTAAAGTGTTCCTATCGTACTTACAAACCATGAATGAGAGCAGAAAAAATGCCTAAGTCAAGCAGCATCAACTATAAGCGCACTATCAGAAGCACAACAACCAAAATAAATAATTATTAATAGTGTGCCAAGTTTCCCACTTTCGAAAACTGGGAGTGACCTCACCGGGAATGGAGCCTGAGTCGTCCTGGTGGTAACCGCAATGTCTGACACCGCTGCGGGCGAGTTCGAGCCATGGACAAACTAAGTGAGCCTGGTGAAGGGCATGTTTGTGTGAGAGGCGAAAATTGATGAGTTGCTACGGCGACGTCGGCCGGCTCATGTATTATAATATCGCCTCTACGACCAAAGCTGTAAACGAGCGCGCAGTGTTCCCGCAGTAACGTTTTTACTGTGGTACTCTAAGCGACGACCCTGTCATTTATTGAACACGTCACTGTAGCAAAGTCAAATGTACTTGTAGACCTCAATGTCAAACAAATCCGTTACATGTATCTTAAGAAACAACTGCGTGAAAAAGCAGATTTTAGACAAGTTTGAGGGTTTTTAAACAATGCTTCCAATGTTAGTGGTGTCTTGAAAGTCACATTCACAAGTAGCCTTAAGTGTGTTTTCTTTTCGTATATAAGTATTGTGGACGCACGTTTACTGGTCTCTGAGAAAAAAATGTAACTCCGAACACGATGCACGCAGTTCGAGCACCATCCAGGCGGCCGCCTCAAGCCACTGTGCTATCCGCTGCAAAAACATGACGACCCGAGCTTCGACCAAAGTGGGTACCTCACACAACTAATGTTTTTTTAAATGCCACGAACGTTGCCGTGTGCGGAACCGTTTCTAGCAGTTTCACGCAGATGACAGCGACAGTATGGTGTCCGCTCTCCCAGACGTGTCGTGCTAACAGTGGCTGGAAAGGTACAGCACGCTCGACGGCAATAGCCTGTCCCCAGGAGGCAGGGGGTGCTCCTCATAGCACTCTGGCCACTTTAATCCGCACAAAATGGGCCGGCACTTATCGTGAAGTAGGCTGAATGGTCCCCCACAGACACGCCACGCCGCCCTTCGACCCTGCCATGACCTTCCGTTGTGTGCGTCGTCCTCACCGAGTATCTGCTGTCTGATACACCAAAGGCACTTCTGAAAATTCACTCGTAGGAGAAGGGTAGGTTATTTCAGTCACATGACCAAGTTTTGTCTATTACCAGGATACCAGGATTTGATGAATGACTGTAATGCTATGCAAGGTTTTAAGATTGCTGGAATAAAAAATCCTAAATATTTTCCGCATGATAAATAGTATGTTCAATGCAGCGTCCGCAGTGCATTCTTTACACGTTATTTATTTATTTCAAATTGTTTTTATTATACCGGCAAATCACAGACGTGTGGTGCTGCAGGAAAGTTTTTGTAATTGGCTCAGTCAAATGAGACACGGTCCTTCACAAAGACACCCTGCCAATAACCATGAAGCAGAATTGCAGATATGCACGTAAGGCATTGAAACAAACTGGGGTTTCTTTTCGCGAAAAAACAGGGTCCCTACTGATAGTTGACCGAGAGGTCATCAGCTGACATTTCGAACACGGGTAAATTTCACTCGGGTTAAATTTCAAACACCTTTAACTTGAATCAAACGTGAATTTTCATAAGCGCCTCAACTCTTATAATTACCGACTTTTCGCCACTAATAGCTGGATCCACGAGTTTGACGCGAAAATATTTTCGCGCTGGTTGGTTTCAATGCCTTACATACACACATCGGCAGCTGTGCTTCATGGTTATTGGCAGCGTGTCTTTGTTCTGACATGTCTCTTTTGACTGCACCAATTAGAACAAGATTATTGAAACACCATACGCCTGTGATTTGCTAGTCAAATCCCAAAGTAAGTGAGAGTTAAAGCATACAATCACTGACTAATAAGAAGAGGTACAGTTGTACGCATAAGGCACTGAAAACAAATGGCGCAAAAAAATATTTTCGCCAAAAACTTCGAGACTCCTCAAATAGCTTTTCAAAAGGCCTGTCATGTTTGCCCCTTAAATCCTTACGTAATAATTATAGTCTACACATTTTTACTTTGTCAGATAGTATATTGTTAAAAGTTATGCTTTGGCCGTTGGTTTGGCAATCCGAGTTATGACTCGTGTACTTACTCGTAAAAATTTGTAATAAAACAATACTGAAACAGTATACTTAATTCTTCGACCACAGTTAATATTTATAATTGGCTGGCTCTCCCGGCATGCTTTGCAGAGGCAAATTTTTATACCCGTTCTGTCCCCCTACTCTCCCCAACTCCTTACAATTACAAGAATTTTTGGCAGAGACATTCGCGGACGTACTACAATTAACCAATGATTTTTTTACTAACAGTTATGTCCCTCTGCCCCGTTTCCCACCCCATCCACAGCATTGTTTTGTTTGGCAGAATCCCTTACGGATGCAAGGAAAACCACTTAACAAAGCTGAATCGCAATCGGGTGGATGGTATATAAAAGCATAGAAGACAAACAGAAGAATAAACAAAAAAAACAAACAAACATTAATTGTTATGTAACAGACTATCAGTCCCCCGCGGCTTTGCTCGTGAGTATTATTCATAACTGATAATATTTACTTTAATTGAAAAACCTCTTTTTATACCAGATTGGTACTTCAGTCATCAAGTGTTAGAATGTCCAAGATGCTAGTTGAACTAACTCTGCAGCAGGATAAGTAGCTATAACTGTCCCCACGAAAATCAGTCTTAAGTTTGTCCCTGTCACTTACAGTAACTTCATCTGGGCCTTATTTATAGTTCTGCAAAGTTGACGTTGTGGGGTAGTTGTAGACTCTTATAAAATGTAAAAGGTTAATCTAATGAAAAAACGTCTGATTTACACTGTGCACAACCATTAGTGATGGTGCCATTAATTATATATTTTCAAAATATTCACTTGAAGTTTAACTCAATTAGAAAGTTTTGGTGGGAAAAGGTTTCGCGGAAACGTATTTGGTGCCCCAACCTTGAGATTAGTGAGATGATATATGTGAGCTGACGTGGAAAGTGATCTGAATAATACATGTTACTCCTTCTAAACAACTACGTGCACTACCTAATTCGATCTGCTTTGCAGCTTTTGTGTGTAAGAATTGAACGTTTGCACGCATATTTTAATGGAATTCGAGCCCAGAACCTTCAGGAATGTAGACCTGAACTACAAACAACTGCGTTACGTAACGTCGAAATAATTTATGAAAATCAAATTTAATTTAAAAAATAATCACGTCCTGGGCTCATAGAGGTTGTACAACATCACGTCTCGGTAGGTTACTGTACAGCACGGTCGTAGAAGAACAGGTCTGGACACTCGCCTATCTACCAATGTATTTTGCTTGACCCCCTTGTTGTTTGGCGGTAGTTCATCAAGTTACCGAGAATTTCGTACATTCTGGCGCTGTAATCCGGGCGGTCGGACTCAAACTCCGCCCACTTTTTTCCATTGTTAAATTTATAAAGTAAATAAAGATTGCTGGAGCCTTTTCTTAAATTTGTGAGCGAAGGAAGTATTTTAAAAAATTATAAAAAGTACGTTTTGATAAATTGTTTATATTAGTGGGAAGGAAGTGGGCGGAGTTTGAGTACCACCGCCCTAACTGCAGCGCCAATAAAACACAATAGTCTTGGTAACTTGGTGAACTGCAGCCAAACAACAAGGGGGTCAGTTTCCAGGCGAGTGTCCAGACCTGCTCTTCTACGGCCGTGCTGTAGAGTGAAACTCTTGTATAATAGATTTGTCTCGGTCGTACTTTCTTTTCGGATCGTCGGACTTTAAAGTTTACAAATAAGTTTTATTCTTAATAAAAAAATTATCTTAAAAATAAAAAAATCTTACGTATAATTTTTAAATACTTACGTAAGCATCACTCTGACGCGAACAACACCTCAATATCTCTACTGGTTAAATATAATATATCATGGGCTGATAGAAAACAAATTTTTTGCTTTTTCACCCTTTTGGGTGTCGAATTTCGAAATATTTTAATTTCACATCTTAGATAATTGTATTAGTTTCCAATTGAAGTGCAAATCACGACAGTAGCCCGTTTAGTCGAATCAAAATCGATCATTCATTAAAAAACATATAAGACCCCTGCACAGTACTGAGAGTTCGAACTTCTAAAAATCTTAAAACCATTTTGCGATCATATCTACAATCTTCATACTGAAGCAAAAATTAACTGTATATCTCGACGAATTCGATAAATATCCAGGATTTATCTCAAACATATTTAATGTCTTTTCGCCTCCTAAGAGAGTGAATTTAGAAAAAAAAACTTGAATCTCGTTTTAGAATAGTTTTTTGGTGTCTCGTGGACGTTAAAAACACAATAGCCCGTTGGGCTTAAGATATATCGACGATTAATTGAAAATACACTTCACCACTTTTCACCCTCTTTGGGGTTCCTGTCTTAGCCATGTGTATACATATCCAACTGAAGTAAAAGTTACGAAGACATCCCATTCAGTTCGAGCTGTACAGACGGTAAATAAAAACCACATATTTCCCCTTTTTATTCCTTTGCAGTAAAATTTCGAAAACTACTAAAAATGCTTTTTTTGTATATTCACTTGAGCATCATTTTGAAGTGAAAAGCAACTCTTTATCCCGAAGGGTTCGATAGCTATCGATAATTAATCGAAAACACATTTCAGGTCTTTTCACCCCCTTATAGGTTGAATTTCGAAAAATCCTTGAATTGGCTAATATACTTTTTTATGATTGACCCATTGAAGAAAAATTCACGACTATATGCCGTCGGGTTCGAGCTATGTAGACGAATCTTATAAAACATATTTCACCCCTTTTCACCCCCTTAGGGGACGAATTTCGAAAAATACCTTTTAAGTGCTCGCCTACAACCTACAGGGAACCCACAAAAAATTTTTCATATTTCTAGGTCCAGCGGTTTGGGCTGCAGTTTGATATGTCAGTCAGTCATTAAGTCAGTTAGGGTTCTCTTTTATACATAGCGATAAGTGTGCGTGAATTTCGGGGGTACATTCTAGATTAGGTTGAACGCCAAAAACGTATACTTTACTCTCACTTCTGTGATTGGACAACGGCTGTTTTCCGCGCCTTTGACGACTGCGAACCTGTAGTAGATTTGGAAGTAAATCGCGGGGCCACCCACGTGAATGGTAAGAAGCTAATGGATAATCGACTGTTAATGGTGAGTGTACAGGACTGAGAAATTTAGGCTGTTGCGATAAGAATCAGCGAAATTTACTCCAGCACTACCGCGTGTTGTTACTCATCGTATTGAGTTAAGACCGTACTGCCTGCACGATCGTAAAGGAAAGGCTACGTGTTTCCAGCAGAGCAGACTTTCATTAAAATGCCTTGATATTCGAGCTAAAAAACCCCAGACCAGAGTTGCGTGTGGCGACGCACATTGCGTAGTTGGATCCACATGGTTTGAGTTCCGCTCCTTCCAGTCGCAGCTGTTACCTACAGCCAGAAGCTAAATGTCGTTCCTCACACAATGCGTACAATGCGCACACAAGAAATACCGCTGAACAACTACAAGCGCATCATTGTACCAATGACGCAATGACACTTCCATAACACTTCCAGCCAAACTTGCGCATCAAGTGTACGAGGTCTGGAGCAGTAGCAAGTGAAGAGATTTAGGTCAGCACTTCACATCTATAGGTCTTCAGCGCTGACGAGGAGTGACACGATGTGAGTACAGAGCAGCGCCGGAATGAAGGGGGGAGGAGGAAACGGGAGATTCCCGAGAAAACCCGCTGACCAGCAGCATCCGGAACTATTCCCACATGCGAAAATCCGGGGACCGACCCCACCGAGAATCGAACCCGGATCGCCTTGATAAGAGGCGAGTGCTGCAGTTACTACACCAACCCTGGAGCAGTAGTAACATTGAATATATAGAGTATATATTCAATGGTAGTAGTTCGTGGGTGACGTCACATTAGCGGGAAACGTTCTTAAATACGTGCCGATGGATAGACAACAGTTGTTAATTCGAGTTAAAATATGTCAATCTTAGTATACAAAAAGGTCTACACAATGCAGGTAGAACGAAAACATGGCATGTATATACATCTAGAATGTTAATGAGTAGGGTGAATAAATTGTTCCTGAATGAGGCTGGTCTCTTTTTGCGGTAGACCACGCCGAATACGTTTCATCGACAGCAAGAATGAATCCTCAGCTTTCCACAAACCTCAACGTAATCACTTTCGTAATAGCAGACATGTCCCCACGAAACAGATGTTAGGGGAATGAATAGGAGCGCCGAAAACCCAACTCTTAACGTCCCAATCTTTATTTTGGCGCCAGCACTCTCACACCCGCACTCTTCTCGTCGCTCGTCTACGCCGCTCCTCGTTGACCGCTGCGCTATTAACTCTTCACCATAGAGTAAATAAAAGCTAGTCACTGTGTCGCCCCTCGTCACCCCATTCCACGTTGCATACACCGATTAAGACGCCCAAATAATCACTATCCATTCAACCCCAACTTAACAGGGCATGGGGTACATAATTCTGCGCTAAAAGTATCAGTTTAAAATTGTAGGTTTCTCGTAGTCAATTTGCAGAAATCAAAAACCAGCAATAGATTTTTCCAACTTTCTTGTCAAAATGTTTTTTCTGGAGTAATGTATTTCTGAAGAACAATCTATGACGCCGAAATCTCTTACATTTAATTGCGGCGCAAGATATCAAATACGAAATACCTCACTCTGGGTAAATGTTTGTTAATAAAGTCGGCAAGTACTGTATCATTAACTAGCACTGTTGCTTTGTAGTTTTTCCATATTAGCTTTCAAAAACTTACACATTTAATTAGTTTTTTTCTTCAGGATTTATTTAACTACCACGGAATCTTAAACCTGATAAGTGGGTCCGTGAAAATTGTAGCTGGCTATTAATTACGATTGATTTTTTGTTTAATTATTTACTTCAGTGAAACATCTTTTTTACAACTAGAAGCTAAATTTCTGGGGTTTTTCAAGCAGCTGAATGATATATTCCTGAGACACGATTTTCTTTCATGTTTGTGTTTATTGCTGTTAAGGTGTGATGTCGCCGTCTTTTGTGAAGTTGCTTGAGTTTTGATACGCACACTCACGCTAAGTTTCGTGGTTTGACGTAAACTGCGCCATGACCGGTTCCCCGTCGTGCCTGGACACACGGCAAACAAAAACGTCAAAGGGAATCGCGCCTTTCGGGTCGCAGTTCTATTTGATTCAGTGTTTGCGTTTATCGTTTCCCACTTTACGTCGAGTAACTATTCAACACAGCACATAATGCTAACGTACGAAATGTAGCATCAGCGTGTTTATTAGAATGTCAAACAAGCATTGATATTCGTTGACGTCATCGGGAACCTTATAAACACAAACATGAAACTTGATCTATAGCATGTCGAAGCACATACTAACCGTAGTATACTCTGTTTCATGTAAGTTTTGTAAAATTTTACAGCTATTATGGGCAATAATTTTTAATATTTTGTGATTTGTGGCTCAATGTAAGACAAACATTGCAGTCGAATTGATGAAACGGACATTTCTAGCTTATTTTAGAACTAAAAAAAGTCTTGCATTGTGTCACAAATCACTAGAGACTTGAAAAATTCGTGGGTTCACTGACCTGTAGGCTAGCTTCCAAGAATATTAGTGAAATCGTGCAGACAGTAACTGTTTATTATCTGCTCGCTGACACAGTGAAATGGGCCTGTATTCAGCTACAGTTTTATTATTAGCTCAGCTACTTCCAGGAAGTGTCAAGTAAGTCAACGTCCAATTACGAACGTGATACAGACCTATATAGTTGCTGGAACCCTAGCTTGCTCCTAAAATAAAACGCGAATTTTTCTGGCCTCTACGAATCACACAATATAAATAATTATTGCACATAAGTAGAGACATGCAAAATTCGCGTTATTTTCTGACAGCTGACTAGACTCCAATTGACTATAGGCTCGTTCGACGTCTCCCGCTGGTCAATATTGCCGTGACTTGCCGCGGAGATTGCTTACATAGTAGAGAGGCCAATCTCTGTAAAGACGTAACACACGTAAATGCCAACATACAAAAGTTCGTGGCCAATTGAATCGCATATTGTGCTCTGTTATGTATAGGAAAGTGAAGTTTAGTCTGCTACCAAATTATAACGCGAATTTTGCATGTCTCTACACATAAGTAGAGACACGATTTTATGGCGAAAAATTTTTGCAACATTTGGTATCAATGCGTCATGTGTACATCTGCAGCTCTGCTACACCGTCTGTGATTGGATGACTCTACTCTAACTTGCCTTGGCAAATTACAGACGTACGGAGTCACAATAATCTTATTTATATTGGTGCAGTGAAATGAGGAACGTGTCTGAACAAAGACGCTGTCAGTAACCTTGAAGCAGAGCTGCCGATGTACGCGAGAGACACTGAAACAAAGTGGGGCAAAAATATTTTCGCGACACAATCGTGACCCTACCCGTAATTAGCTGACAAATTTTACCTAACTTACATGAAATAGAGTATAACATCGTAGTTACCTTTGCGTACATTACGTTTAAGATGAAACATGCAATTGGATTGCTCATGAGTATCCAACAGATGCATCAGATACAGTAATGAATTTTAAACATTTACTTATACCGTATATTTAAAAACAAGGTATTCTCTGGGAGAAAAATCTCAATGTTATTTATTTTCTATAAACTAACGTGTTGTGCATTCAAGACACCATGTACTCATTTCATTATGTCTCTTCTTTCTGAATCGTGTTCTCAAACTCTTGTGCGTGGTATTGTATACTATTAACTTTTTATATACATACATACACACATACACATACATACATTCATACACACATACATACACACATACACACATACATATGCATATCGTCAAAAGATTTCAGGCCTAGAAACATGTGTCATGTACAAGTAAAGACACATAGTGCTTGAAGTGTAGTGATAAAGCCTTGCACACGCGCGCAGTCAAGACGGAGGATGCGTAGCGAACTATTGGATCAGCAAGACGTATAATGCCAAAGTCGCGCACTCCCTAAGCTCTCTTTTGAGAATACACTTCCTACTCCTACAAATCCGGAGTTATTGCAGTCGGGCTTCTGAAACCAGAGTATTCGACACGAAACTGTTCTGAATATCCCCCAAGAGAAGCGACTACTCTCATAAAAATTCTGAAACATGAAGATGTGGTTGCCAAAGCAGTACCATACATTTACATCTATATTTCTATCACCTAGTACATCATTTCGAAAGCGAAGACATTTTTGTTTACTACGTGTATTTTTAGTTGTGAGTAAAACTATAAATATTGTGACGGATTTGTTTTGATTCTTCAAACTGAGGATAGACTTCCATCGACTGAGTTAACAGCGGTAAATTTTTTGCATGACTAACCTTTTTAATACAGATGAAGTTTTGCCACTATTCGCGTGAAAAACAAATTAAGTGCACTTTTGCTGATATCCTACATTACAACGCACTATTTCCTAGTCGATCTTTTGATAGCAACAATCACACATGGAGAATTATAGATACTAAAAACACGTGAGGATAAATGCTCTACCAACAAACTTATTACACGCAAAGTGAATTTAGCCTGTGTCGTAAAATCAACCTCTAAAGTTATGTATTTGTTTACAGAACTATAGGCTGTTTAGGGTAAAGTGGGCACTTATGACTATCGCTTTGCATAGAAAAATAAGTAAAATATGTATCCTATCGTGGCCGCAGACATTAAGTTTCGACTACAATAGACTTCGATTATTAAAAGAGTGCTATGTTTATATTGAAAATGGCAGAATAATTCAAATTTGCAGAAAATAAAAAAATAATCATGGCTAGAGATGATGGCTTATCGCGAGAAAACTTGACTGTTTGCTGGATTTCAACACATGTTCAGCTTACCAGAAGATTACTGGCTTTAGCTTGTACGTGGAGCTGTTACACTATTTGACTGAGCCAATAAGAATCCCGATATTGTAATATTTGATACCTGTTACTGGTCTGCAGAGATCTACGTTGTGTCGTAAGTATTATCGCCGTATCATGTATGTTGCAAGTAACTGCAGTGTTTTCAGGAGTATGTTGGCACAAACAATTTTCGCGATGTGCCGTCATCTCTAACCATGGGTTCTGAAATTACCACTTTATCGCGAACCGCCTATGGGGCATTCGAAATGTTTATTGTGTGCTTCAAACGCTTAATAAATGCTACAACTCAGTATCCGGCGTTATAAGAGCTCGTCACTTCTTTCTCACTTGTTGCAGTTGCATGTTCCTTCTGCGTTGCACAGGAATGCCAGGTTGCGATGATACAGCGAACGCAGTGCGCGGCATGAAAATGCACAGCAGTGTGTTTTTCGGATGAACTACGCCTTTCTCTGCACGGAAATGATGACAACACACGCATTCACAGCCAAACTCGTGATGGACGTCAATAACAGCACATTTTCACAAGTCATAACTCACCAATGCAAGGCATTACTGTTTACGACCTAGGATGAAATCGCGCATGAAAACAAACCACCCATGTTCGTATAATTACTGCAATCTCAAATATCCGTTTCGTGAACGACATTGTAAAGGCGACAGGATCTTCCATCCATAAGAGTATCGTTCAAGCCATCACATAACTTCATGTTATGAGTAACCATGAAGAATACCACTGTTCAAATCTAAGTCGTTAGCTGGCCAAATTTGTCTGCCACTGAAAATGTGTGTTGCCTGACTTGTGTAAGGCTCTGTTCTGTAACTGTAACAATACCATGATTCAAATACTGATATTATGAAAATCGTGAAGGCAACATTAAAAACAAGAACTTTTCAGCATAACTGATAAGTAGAGACAATGGTAAATCGCGGGAAAAGTTGATTGTTTGCTAGGCTCCAACATGCTATGTATAACAACCTAGGTTAAGCATCTATATTGGCTATCATTCATATGAAGCACTGTGTCCCTATTCAACAGACCCAATTATAACTGTACAGTTTTAACACAGAACGTGTGTGATTTGCCAGAAAAATATTCACACGTGTCACTATTGAGATACTACAGTTAATTGAAGACTATGTTAAATATTTTCGCGATTATCCAGTGTCTCTACTGATAAGCCTACTTCCCCCAAAGTGGGTGCAAATTAAACCTGAAGGTTAAAATAGTTTACATACATCTAGGAATATCGAATAGTAATATTATTATTTAAGACATATGATAAACGAAATATGCAAAAAATAAGTCAGCTTATAAAGCAGATACCCATACGCAGTTCGATTAAAATTAGGAAAAAAAATGCATGCGATATCAATATATCATAAAAAATAAAAAATAACCGCAGATTGTAAAATGCTACCAAAGAATGAACTAAATACATAAAATTTCAGTCAACTAACTGACTAGAATATGCGTGCTGAGATTAATGAAGTTCGTAGAAATGTTCCCCCAAATACGGCATATTTCGCAAAAAATTTAATGGTCGCCATTATAAAAATATGAACACTTGATAAACAAAATACAGAAAAGTCAAGTCGGCTTTGTAGGCTGTATAGTATATGTGTACCAAGTTTGATGAAATCCCTTAAAAAAAATTTCAACACATATGATATATTACGCAAAAAATATAAAAATGGCTACCATTGTGTAACACTATGCTAAACTATAAAGATGGCCACCTTTTTAAACTATGAACACAGAATGAACAAAATACACAAAAGTAAAGTCAGCTTTGTATGTTGTATACGTGTTCCAAGTTAGGTGAGATTCTGAAAAAGAATTCCTAAGATGTGTAATTGTATGCAAAAAAATACATAGCTAGCCGCAAGTTAGAAAATATTAACACAGAATATACAAGAGCCAATCAGCTTTGTACGTAATATATGTGTACCAAGCTTGATGAAATTCTGAAAAATATTTTCCTAAGATATACAAAACTATGCTAAAAATATGATAATGGCCGCAATTTTGAAAATATGAACACGAAGTGAACGAAATACACAAAAGTCAAGTCAGCATTGTATGTTGTATACGTGTACCAAGTTCGACGAAATTCTGAAAAATTTTTCTTAAGATATGTAATACCCTGCTAAAAATATGAAAATGACCGCCGTCTTTAAAATATAAACACAGGATGAACGAAATACACAAAGCCACGTCAGATTTGTATGTAGTACCTGCGTACCAAGTTTGATGAAATTTTTAAATATGGTTCATTCGATAGCTAGCTTGATCTAAAAATGTTAAAGTGGCCGCCATTTTGAAAATACGAAAAGTGCGTAACGAAATATAAAAAAGTCAAGTCAGGTTGCTAAATTATATATATATATATATATATATATATATATATATATATATATATATATATATATATACATACAAAGTTTGATGAAATTCGGTCATCTGGTTCAAAAGGTTTTAGAGGTACACACACACACACGGACACGCAGTTTACACACGCATAGACAGGACGGTGATCTCGAAAGCCTAATTTTTTCCTTTGGGAAGTAGGCTGAAAGTATATTCATACTGCTTCGTAAATAAATGTCCCCTTAGTTAGGTCAAGTAGCAATTAATTTCAGTTTAATTAAGGGCCGGGAAACATATTATATTTAACATTTGCACGTTGTGCTGACGAAACAGCACATATCACCGATTAGTTAGGTTGGATTATTAACATTAAATTTACAAACGAGCCATATTTTAAAGGCAGAGGCATTTGAAAACATTAAATTATTAAGTTAAAATGAAAAAAAAGTTTTTTTTTTGTGGAAGTCGACTATTCTGGCAAGAACAGTTATCTGCGCATTTATGTAAACCAAGTATTCAGTAAAATGCAATGTTGTCTCACAATACGTATCAAAAAGCATACAAGGATGTAGTTGTACAATTTACAATGAATATGTGTTATGTCTGCAGCAGTAATAGTACATGCTGTTCACAGTGAAGTGAGCACTTTTGCAGACCGTCTTGCAAATAATAAGAAGAATAAGACAAAGTAGGAATCTGTTTTATTACGTGTCCGAAGATGTTGGCGACATAGAACCAAAGTTTAATACGAGCGCTGTGTTTATTACGTGCACGGCTATACTTAATATTAACAAGTGGCAGAAAAATGCAAATTGGCTGAAAAGGGGAAAAAAATTATTGCTTCGAAGCCTCACTAGTGAATACCAAAATAGAACATTGATTACTTTACGTAACGATGTCAACTTTATTTATTCGGTAGATGAAATACAGGTGTGGTGTACTCTTACGCGATTGCCTGTAGAAATTTGTTTCCGAATCTTTTACAGTCTCCGGTGCCTGCTCTTGGATTAATCTGCCAAATAATTTGAAAACTATTGAAAATTTAAACAGTTTTAAACAAAAGTTAACTATTTATCTGGACAAAACAAATATCTAAAGTAGTAGAAGTTATTGATTTGCTAATGTCTACTGTATGAAATTTTCTTTCTCCCTTTCTTTATTTATTTTTATTCTATATTTGTGATAATTACTTATATGTGTTATAATACTAAGTGTACATTAAAATTAACTAAGTTTAGTAACGCTCAGAGCAATTTTGCAAGAATATTGAAATGTTTGTATAACGTATAATGTAATTTCATGCTTCAACTAATGTAACATTGTACACGTGGTAAAATATAAGAAAAGGCGAAAGCCTTAACTTCTCCACAAATAAAGACATAGGCCTTAAATAATAATAATATACATGTTTCCGGTGGCAAAGCGTGATCGTGTTCTCGGGTAGCGGTACTTAACAATGACTATATACACAACTCTGGGTTGTCCGTTGACTGAGTAAACTTGAAACGTCGAGGTTGATGCACATATTTTCCACATGCTTGCAGCGTATATGATCTAATATTGCTTTCGCTGGAACACGACCAAGCTACGTCACTGCATGTTTCTTTCTTTCTTTTTAGGGTCAGACAACATATTTTGGGAGAATTCACTGACTTCATCAGTACCTCCGTTATCTACAGGATGACCCATATGTAATGCGTGTATGAGGAAATACAGTTCTGTGCAACTTACTTAGTTGCTGGAAATGGCCGTGGATTACACATACTCTATACGGTATATTTAAAAAAAAAAAAAAGTAATCTTCAATTACGTATTATCAGTAGTTTATATGAACTGTAATTGTTACCGTAAATTGAGAAATTGAGGTTACTTTGCTTCACCCTAAGTAACTGAGCCACCCTGGTTAACTGCGCTCCACCACGGGTTAACTTTGCATCGATCGGTTAATTTCATTCCCTAAAAAGTAATATCTTTATCAATAACTTATAAGAGGATGGAAACATGTATTAGAAACAAAAATTTGTAGTACAATGCTACCCCGAAATTGTGAGAAATAACCTTGCTTCTATTATTATTATTATTATTTTATTATTATTATTATTATTATCATCACTGTAAATGTTTCCGCGAATAGCTGTACCTTTCTCCGACAAGAAATATATGATTGGCCTATATATTTTAATTGTAGGGATTTCATTACCATTGCGTAATACTTAAAAACGTTTATTGAAATCTTAATCACTTTTTGAAGTACCGGTAGGTGTAAAAACCATAAAAAGGCGTTCGTAAATTACACATTGTGCTAACATCGTAAGCAAATAGTTAACTAGAATGACGCATTTCTTGTCAAAATATTTCCCCTAAATTTTGGCAAAAAGGGTTTTTATATAATTTACATTTTTGGTACGTATATTTCATATAAAATGTTTTAAGAGTAAATTTATGGAACACATCCTATTTGTATACGTTAAAAAAAGGTACATTCTGTTTTACACAACTTCAGTAAAATTTGACAGCTCTGTGAGGACATTAACTGTTTAAAAGTGTTGTAGATGTTTTGTGCGACGTCAGTAGACATTTTTTGTTTTAATATAAACCAGGATTCCATTATACTGTGTGTACAGTAAAGTTTGATTTGCATTGGAACTGACAGGGCCGAGGGTACAGACCTATCGCCTCCCACCTAGGCGATCTGGGCTCGATCCTCAACGGGTCCAGTCCCGGATTTCTCACGTGTGGAAAACGTGGCGGATGTTGCTGATGGCCGGCGGGTTTTCTCGAGGCACTCCAGTTTTTCCCCGCCACTCTCATTTCATCATTGCTCCACTCTCATCTCACCTCATCTATCCTTTGGGTCGGACGGGCGACAGGCGTGTCTTGCTAGTCGAGTAGTCAACCCGGCCTTCTCTCATGCACAATGTGACACTGCCGGTAGGCGGGAAAACGTAATGTATATTAGTATACCTGAGATTAATTATATGCTGATAAAACTAATAACTTGTAACATTTGCTGCAGCTCTACGAAACAGAGAATAGGAAATATCCTCTCGTCGAGTTTCAAGGATGTGAGTGTAAATACTCTCAACCCGTCTCTATCCAGAATACGTGATTAGTAGAGACAGAAAAATTTGCGGGTTCACTGACCTGCAGGCTAGCCTCCAAGAATATATGTGAAATCGTGCAGACAGCAGCTGTTTATTAGCTCTCGCTGACAGTGAAATGGGCCTGTATTCAGTTACAGTTTTATTATTGGCTCGATTACTTCCAGGAAGTGTCGAGCAAGTCAACGGCCAATCGTGAACATGACACAGACATATAGTTGCTAAACTCTAGCTTGCGCCTAAAATAAAACGTGAATTTGTCAGGTCTCTAGTGATTAGTATGCAATTTGCAGACAGGAAAAATTCAATAGTTCAATAATTTGCAGACTCCACTCTACTGCGCATTCTTGAGACTCAGCTGTTTGATCATACAGGCTGCTTCCCCAGTGAACTGCCAGATTCACCCTGGATCAATTAAGTGGGCGGGATTCTGCACTTGTTTACCTACAGTTTTGTTATTGGCTCAAAATGAGCAGCGACCCAATAGTAATAGTAGTAAAAGTTTGCGTGAGTGAACGGGAGATTTTTGGCCTCCCTACCTGCCCTTCAAATGCATTGCAACGAGTTACGACTATTCTCTTTTTGACGAAACTATTTAACGCACATTATATATTTGTATCTACGAAAAGACCACACACTTCAAATTATGTCGCTATAGTTTTAAGAATTCGGGACGTTTATTTGAAACATTGTTTTCTGTCCCCTCAAAACGGCCAAAAATGGCTTGTTCAGACTGTCGTGTCTGGAAAATTAATAATCGTATTCGAAAAGCATAGCTATAGAAACAAGCGTCACACTTTGAACTAGATTGCCCATATTGTGGTCACCGCTCAAAGTCCCATAGGAAAAAGGATAATAGTAAAGCACTGCAAGCCATCTGAGGGGCTTGCGCGGAGAGGCGATAATACTTTACATACGTCGGTTAGTGGCACTTCTTTACCGCTCCTGCCTCACAAACGCAGCCTATCTAGGGAGGCCCCTTAGCATCGAGGTCTTCAGCGCTGTTGGTTGGTGAGATGAGGTGAGTATGGAGCGGCGGGGGAAATGGGAGATTCCCGAGAAAATCCGCAGACCAACGGAATCGTCCGGCACGATTCCCACAAGCGAAAATCCGGGGATTGACCCCGCCGGGAATCAAACCCGGATCGCCTTGGTGGGAGGTCTGATCCCTCGACCACTGCAGCCCCCAATTGTGTGTGGGTTTGGATTATAACTTGTCCTTGACATGAATTCGTAAATTTTTTTCCGATCCCTGGCAGTTCACGACTGTGGAGACACGCTCAAAGTCGACCTCATCTGCATTCTACGGGCTTAGAAGGACGCGAGGACAGATGAGTACGTGTCCCAGAGCCAAGTCTCATCAGCAGGGGTGATAAACAGGCTTGAGTGACAGCTCTCCGAACTGGAGTACGCTTTCAGCTAGCGTGACGTCACACAGGACTCCCGCGGTCGATATCATTCGCCCATCCTCTCCTTCCAAAACATCTCCCCTTCACCCCCTGGAACGAAACCATACAGCTGGCCGTACGTGCTGGCTGGGTTCCCTTGTGTTCCACCGTCCTTGCACACCGTGGAACGGTTATTGCTCTCGCTTTCTCTCTCTTCCTCTCACCTTTCGTCATGTCTCTCCACCGCCCTGTTCTCTCTCAGTATGCTGGTCCATACGTCCGCCCGCCGACTGGCGTCAGGTAGCGCTAAAACAGGAGGGAGGGAGTTAGGGTAGCAAGCCGCGCACGTAGCGTACAACTCGTTTCACGAGAATTGGAAGCGTCGCATGGCCTCGGCCTTCAAACAAACAAGACCCCCAGGTAGAATGTGAATTCGAGGAAAATTCGCAATAAAAATTAGGCATACTGACGGGACGCAATTTTTCCTGCTGCGATCGGATAACAATACGAAAAAAAAGTGGGATACGTCACAAAGAACATATTCCTTCTTTGTGGTGAGGTACAGAAATCCCCGTTTATTATTTGTTACGGGCAAAAATAGCACACGCAACAACTTCGTAACCTATGCAAACAGCTTATAGGTAAAGGTGACTGAGGGAACCCAACATAAACCCCAAATTCTCAAATACTCTCACTAACAATTCGACTTTTATGTAAGCATAAATTTAACCTCACTACAGTACTCCAACACAACTGTGTAATGTTAGTTTTCTGAGACAATAGTGTTGCAATGACATTAACTTACTGTCATATTTCTTTGTACGTTTCGGAATGGACGCCTAGATATAAACAATGTTATACAGCCAGTTCCTCGACACCATTCTTTGGAAGGTAATTTATTGCATTTGTCCGGCCGCAGCTAAGCTATCGTGGAATAATTGAAAGAAAATGATAGCTTATCGTGTTAATAATATATTTAGGACATGGCAAAAACAATCACGATTTTTCATCCCCAAAGCATAATGATACCCCACCAGATTTATGAGATACCGAGGGTATCAGAAAAATACATTTTACCCCTTTTCACCCCTTAATGGGTGCCTACGTTGCACAGGGAAGCCACCCTAAAATGTTCATATTTCAAATAGAAAATTAACTCTTCTGCCAGCTGCCACTAATATGTGCGTATATAATATCACAGCAGTTCCCCGTCGCCTTGTCCTACGTGGGATTCGAACCCAAAACCTCCTACCAGTATTCCAAACACCTACGCCAAGATAGCCCATACCAATTCTTAAAAAATAAAAGCATAATTATAATATACAGGCCCATGCCCAAAGATGTAAACGTATCAATAGGATACCTACTTTGCGGGATTTCTGGAACATTTTGCATCTTTCCAAACTCTAAATTGTCGAATTTTGAAAACCCCTGAAACAACTTTATAGGTATTTACGTAAGCTTCATTCGTATGAAAAAAATATTTCGCTATTTAAACAGGGTTAAGTGATACAGGCGATTAATTGAAATCGCGTTTAATTTTAGAGGTTGAATTTCAAAAAAATCCTAAAACTACTTGTTAGGGATATGTGTAAGATTAATTCTGAAGCTAAGGTCATCTCAAGGGCGCGGTCTACCGCAATTTTCATCACCATTTTTAAAATTTTTTTATTTGTACCAGATATTTTTTTCTTATTTAAGACACAAAATGTGACTAAATTTGACTCTTGTGAAATTTTTTTATGTCTCATAGTTTTCGCGTAATGGCTTGTTAAATTCATATTTTTGCATGTTTCTGTTTTAACGACTACACTAAAACCAACTGATATACCAAACTAAAAAAAAAAAAAATCACAGTGGATAAAGACATTGCAGGCTACAATGTCATGCTCATGAAATTAAATAATAAAAATTATTTGAATTTTAAAAAAATTGCTGAAACTGAAAATAAAAATTTAAAAAGTTCAATATATTTTTTTTAAATACAAATAATGTTTATTCTTTAATTTCATGACCATGTCATTGTAGCCTGCAATGTCTTTATCCACTTTATCCACTGTGATTTTTTTTGAGTTTGGTATATCAGTTGGTTTTAGTGTAGTCGTTAAAACAGAAACAAGCAAAAATATGACTTTAACAAGCCATTACGCAAAAACTATGAGAAATAAAAAAATTTCACAAGAGCCAAATTTAGTCACATTTTGTGTCTTAAATAAGAAAAAAAAAATCTGGTACAAATAAAAAATGGTGATGAAAATAGCGGTATACCGCGCCCTTAATATCTCAACGCTTTTAAGAGCTATCCAGGAAAGATTAAAAACACATTTTATGGCTTTTCACGACCTTAACTTCAGGATTTTCCAATGTTGAAAAACCCAGGAATATGCATTTTTGTAAGTTTCATTTTGAAGCAAAAAAACACCTCGATATCTAAACATGTTTAAGTTCTGAAGATTCACTGAAAACACATTTTACACCTTGTTCACTCTCTTAATTTCCGAACTTCAAAACATTCCTTCTTAGTCGGTGCTTATGGCGTAAGGGTAAACCGCTCTCAAAATCTAATGTCTCTAGGTCCAGCGGTTTGAGCTGTGTGGTAATGAGTGAGGGAGTGAATGAGTGAGTGAGTGAATGAGTGAGTGAGTGGGGCACTTAATTCTATATATTAATATTTTCACCATTACCACAACACAGTTAGTTCTTTACGAATCATCAGCGTGAGTTACATTCGCTACGCAGAGAGAGAGAGAGAGAGAGAGGGAGGAGCAACCTACTACTCCTATTATAAATGACTAGGCTAGACTAGCACATTAATGTTACGCGTTTTCATAAAAAATAATTTTTTTTGGCACGTGACGATAATTTTTAATTTGAAAAATGTAACACAAGATAATTTTTTTAATCTAGAGATCTCATGGGAAATTTCGCAAAGAAATCACCAGGGTTACTATTTACTGAAAAAGTCAGCATTCCTTTCTTAGGTTGCACATAAATGAACATTATTGGAGTTACGGTAAATTGTTTTAATGCAGCGACTTGAGTGCCGATGACTGAAATCTACACACAGCAGCGCACTCCTTGATTCTTGAAGTTCGATGCTCTGACGTCGGGTTGATAATGAAAGAAGTACGAATTTTTACTCACGCCTGAGCAGTTGAAATCTCACCTTACTCGCAGACACATGATTACCGAAAGACGCCAACGGAATCTAGAACATAATATAATCTTAACAATTTAGTAAACTATTCGTCATGGAATCCCATTTCTTTGCGGCAATGAACAAGTGAAATGTTTATTAAATCACAATAATCTACTATGGCATATGCATCCCGCTAAACTTAATCTTACAATGTGCCTACCAAGGTTACAATTAGGCAGTCCCATATTCCTACATTTGATTGGTAGACGTTGCACTTCCCTCTTACCCTAGTTTGCAAGCATTCCGTCCCTTACCCGTACTCACCTCATGTCATCCTCACAGTGCCGTAGTTAGCACTGTTGAGCGCTAATCAAATCTCTCTCCAGTACAGTCCGACCTTCGAACAGATGACTAACCATACCACCATGTCTCATAAAAAATGAAAATCCCAACAACGTCTGACTTACGTTCATTTCTTTATGATATGTCTGGAGTCGTGTTACATTTAACACCATTAAGTTGCTTTACTTATTACATTAATAAATTGGAAAAAAAAATATCAAACGTTTAATTGTTCAAATTATACTGCAAATACTTTCATTTGCATTGCTGCCTATGTCAATTCTCGACAACTATGTCTATCAAGGAGATAAGTCTGGAGTTTTCTTCTCTCTTACACTGAGAATAAAAAATTGTAAAAACAAGCAAAATTTGTTTGAAACAACCAAATGGTATATTTAAATACCTACTTGCAAACAAATGTATGGTTTGTTACAAGCAAATTATTTCTTTGAAATATGCTTGCTGTTTTAACCAAATGACGTGGTTGATGACGTTGTACGGATATTGTTAAATCGAACATACATTTGTTTGAGCAACCGTGAAATATTATATGTATGTATATATATATATATATATATATATATATATATATATATATCATAGAGACGCACACGGATTCAATCCCACAACCTTTACATTACCGACCACTTACGTTATCCCTTGGCCACTACAACTTACTAACATACATTTGAATGTTTGTATTTACACACCTGTGAAATGTAATTACGATAAACTCCTGATTCAATTAGACTCGTGTGCACTCGGCAAGATGTTTTTAACCATTGTAGTTATATTCAGTCATTTAATCTAACGTAATTGTACAAACGAACACAAAAATTAACACACTATAAATGTAGTAAATACCTATACTTAAAATAAAGTGAGACAAGTTTCCTAAACCACGGATACGATAGTAAAAGCAAATAAATAAAATAGTATAAGCAAACTAGCGTTCGTATTTTTAAAAGCAACAAATATTTTGGGTAAAATCAAATGTACGTATTGTAATGTATAAAATCTAACGAAAAAATTAGTATAACGAACCAAACATAAGCTTGTTTTAAATAAATTATGTCAACAAAATTTTACTGCCGAAGCAAATAAATTCCAGTAGTAACTTCAACGTTACGATAGTTAAATTAACAGTAATTTATTTGTTGCAACAAAATTAATATCAACCTTATTTGTTTGGTTGTAACAATCCATTTTTCTCAGTGTAGGCTCCACTTCTGTCCCTCATCCTCGATTGTGTCCTCCTTCCTTCGCCCTCGCCTTCATTTCTCCGGAAGTAGGGAATAGAGAGAGACGTGGAAAGGGAAGTGCCACCCCACATACGAATGCTTGAACCGGATATGTGCTCTAAGACGAATGCCCTACATTGAAGTTGTAGGAGAGTTGTACCACCCCTGGTATGCAATGAGAGCTGAATCCTCTACCAGCCTACGGAAATAATTATTATTCACCCCTTCTCCGTTGTTCCTTCCAGAGACGTGTAACAAACTCAATATGCTAGCGTCCGTTTTACTTTCACTACACCAGATTTTGTTAAAAACTAATAAAAGAACATATCAATTTGATCCAGTTTGACGCTGGCTGTGGCCATCGCCTTAGGAACTTGGGAATGTGAAACGTGGAAAATCTATATGCACACACATACAAAAAAAAAAGGGGGGAGAAATAGTAGGCCTACATTCCTCAAAAAGTGAAAATATGCTTTGAATGGGACTTGCGTGCAGCGATTCAAGCGTAGGAAAGGCCAATGGCAGAAGAAGGATATGAAAATTTTCAGATGTTATGACTTTGTCTCCTTAACTCTGAATTCCGTAGGCTACTAAAATTATAATTCCAGTTGAGTAAGACCGATTCTGTAATTTTTCATACTACGGCAGTTTGCTTTTTGGCTGTTAGTAGGTTTTTTCCCAACATAAGTGCAAACATATTGTCAGTCTCGATTTTCATTATTATTTTATTCGATAGTTTGAGAACATTTTTTTTTGCAGAACATAGTGTTAAATAACATCCAAAAATAATATATTCTATAAACAGGTAGGTTCCAATTGTAAAATGACCTTATTGGCGTTAGTTCTGCCAAAGTAGATAACTACTCTTCCTGAAACCTCAATCAGACAAGTCCTAACCGTCTAAATGGTGTGCTTGTGAATATTCGACAATCACAAATGTAACTTTATAACTCATATTTTTAGTCAATACCGCGTTTGTTGTATAATAATGAGTGTTTTTGGCTTTCGTCCAGAGGTCCTGGGTCTGATTCCTATCTGTTAACCTTCGAAAACTCGTCCATGATGTTGGCATTTCTTAGGTCATTTTATTTCCAGAAATGAACATGTCGATATTTAGAGCTTAATGTTTATATCAATATCAAGCAATTTTTTCAAAATAAATAAATGCATTCTTACAAAATAAATAAAATCCAGTATCCACTTCGAAAACTAAAATATTTACTATGTTAAAACGTCAAAACGATAACATTAAAATAGGTATGCAATACGTACTTACTAGCAGGAATTTCTTTATTAGACAGACTTCAGAATTGCCCAGATACTTGAATAAGATATAATGGGATTCGTTTTTAAATCTGATTTTTAAATTTACGGTATTATAATATTATTGCACAAAAGATAATTTACTGCAAGACGTATTCTACCGATAATTGTCTCGTATAAATTACTTCTTTACATTAAATTTAAATGCCACCTACTGTCAGATTTATTCGAGCGAGACCATACGTTGTGCATTATTTGTCTAATTTTACCGTCAGGAATAATATGGCGAAATTGGTGCCCATGTTTTAGAAACACGTTTAAAAATTCGTTTCAATCACAACAGTTTCATAAATGCAGTACTTAAGAATATTAAAATTGATTTTTAAACAAAACTATACCACATCGCCTGTAGTGTAGGCTACATCAGGGAAAGGCATTACTAGTTACTATACAGGTTGTCTAGAAACACATGCACAATAAGCATACTACACAAAACTTGGACATAACTGGAGACGAAAATGTTAGTGGCAAAATGTTGTACGATAACATTTATATGCACGATGTGGCAACATAGCACTGTAGTTAGTCCTCTGGAGCCGTGGTGATCGAATGGTCAGACTATTCGCCTCCTACCAAGACGATCCGGGTTCGATTCCCGGCGGGGTCGGTCCCCGGATTTTTGCATGTGGGAATCGTGCAGGACGATGCCGTTGGTCGGCGGGTTTTCTAGGAGATCTCCCGTTTCCCCCGCCCTTTCATTCAAGCGCTGCTTCATATTCGCCTCATATCAACCCTCACCAGCGCTAAAGACCTCGTTGTTACGCGCTGATCAAATTCTCTCACTCAGTTAGTTCCCTCTTGCGCTTCACAGATCTTCCTAAACCTACTACTACTGTTCTGACCGGAATATTATGGGTCTATAGGTTAAAATCCTGAGCAGTCCAAACATGATTCTATGTTTACTTGACGTAACATACATGAAATAATACCTGGGAGTTCGCCGTGCAGTGTTGCCAGATTGAGCACGTAAAATGTCGTACAACATTTTGCACTTACATTTTCGTCTCTAATTTAGCCCAGTATTTGCGGAATGTGCTTCTTATGCATTTGTTTCTGGAAAACCTGTATACCATTTACTATGTTAGATTAATTGTGGGGTCCCTCCCATTCGTCGGCTGGTCACACCAATCGCCTTCAATACATCGCGCACAGCAATCGCTTTCTCGCACCCGGAATGCAGTTGACAATATATTTCAACAAAAAATAATTTGCACCGAATGTGGCTAAGGTTGGGACAGAGTAAAACTGACGTTCTGCTTTTTCCAAGGACTATTCTTGAAGTTAATACTTCTTGTTCAAGGCGTAAATATTCTGTTTAATATGCAAATTCACGTTGCACGAAAAGGGGAAGAGGAATTATAGCTATTAGTAATGCATTATGTCAAAATGTTAAGTAACGTCAGTAGGTAGTGGTCGATTGAGTCCTAAGACCGTTTCACTAAGTATGTTGAATATTTCTTAGTTGACTCCCGATTCCAAATTCAGTGAGATTTATTGGAAAATTTTTCAATAGGGACTTAGCAAATTACATTACCTTTCTTCACGCACATTGTGTAAGAAATTTGAATACGTAGTTAAGAAATAGTTAAGCTAATTTAAAAATTAACATCATGATCATCTCTCACCTTGTAATAAAGAATTAATAATTAATAGCACCCCATTTAGTCCATAAATACACACCTAATCACCTAATTCGTCAGAACGAAAATGAATAAGTTTAATAAAAGAGATGACGCATCCTATTTAACTACAAGAGCTTTATAAAGCGAATACTTCAAGCACTGTACTAAGACGTAAAACGGCGCACGCCTATCCAAAAATCGATTACCCAGACTCGTAGTCAGAAGGAACCAAAACGAACTTGACTACCGATCACTTGAGACGTCTCATAACAATAATTTTGCATGCCTTGGTATCGGAATCATTTTATCGCCGTGTTTATAGACCAAGATTATCCTTGAATACACGTTTTACGTACTGCACAAGTAAACGTTACATTTTTATGAAGGAAAAAAAAGAGTTGTCATGTTAAAAGGCATGACTAATGAGCACTCATGATAAAAGAAGCACTTGGATATGCGCTAAATTGTTTACGGAGGTTTGAAAAAGCGTTCTCGCTGGTTTTAAATATTTGAAGACAGCAGAGGGGGAAAATAGGTATTTAGGCTTCTTTGAACACGTTGTTTCTGTTCCGTCTGTCTGCTTCAATGAGGGGCGCAGGGGAAATAAAGATGCAAAGCGAAGAATTAATGCGGTTTGTTCACGGTCGGCCTGAGATCCTCCAGACTCGTAAAATTCTCCCCCCAACCCCAGAACTCCCCCAGCTCTCCTTCCGTGCCCCCACGAGCCACTCGCCCGCTTGCACGGCAACATTTATCTCAAGTTGGAGGTATAGAGCGTCTTCTCTGCCAGACCTGCGGGAAGGCGCAGGTTGATTTACGAGGAAAGTAGTTCCTTCGACGGCGTTCTCCAGCGCTTCAATAGCGCGGGTCTACCGCACTGACGGAGTTATAAACTTGCTAACTGAACACCGAGGGGCTTGTAAACAAAACGCATGGTACCTCCTTCGAAGAATGCTGCTAGTTTGGCGACGTAAGGTTACTGCAGAACCCTCGTGAAGGAAAATATCTCTGTAATTCTAAATGCAGGTAGTTTGAGACACTTGTTAGGACTATATGTCACTATTCATCACAGGTATTTTGGGACCCCCTGACATAGCATTTACATGAATAAACATAAATTTTGAGTTATTTCATGCCTAAGTAAATAATATGTTGTTCTTAAATCTATGTGTGTATATATATATATATATATATATATATATATATATATATATATATATATATCCTTCCGGCACGCATGATATCTTCCACCACACAGGCCATACTGCAACATGAATTAACAGATCTGCCTCTCACGCCTGCAGCCACAGAGTTTGTATAGGGAATCATCGTCGAATAAGTTACTTATCAAACGATCCATTTGAAAAAAAAAAAGTTAGTATTTAGACACGTATATTCTACACGATATTTCTTAAGAAATGTTGCTACAGAAAAAAATTTCGAAAAATGTTATATTTTTGTTGGTAATTCTCAATATTAATTTTATATTGTATATCAAGTATTTCTCATAAAACTGGCAATTTTTTTTAGCACAGCGGTATTTCATGTAAGAAACGTGTCGGTTTCAAATCCGTTTGCATCCGTGTAAGTACTTTTATTTTATTTACAAGGAAATAATATGTGTATAGAAGTTGTTGTGCAAATAAATTAACTTAAACCAATTTGTGTATGGTGTCATCAACCACGTAAGTTAATTTGGTTAAAACAGCACAAATATTTCAAACATATAATTTGGTTGTGACAAACAAATGAATTTGGTTGCACGTATTCAAATAAATCATTTGGTTGTTTCAAACAAATTTTGTTTGAGTTTACAATTTTCTTTCTCGGTGTACTGTACATTTAATAATTCCAAATATTTTCTATTGAAGGAAAATATTGAAACTCTAGTACTAAATCGCACATTTTCTACGCGTTAAACTCAGTGTCTTTACCACAGAAGCAGGCACTAGGAAGTTAAAAATTCAAGGAAGTAACGGCAACACACCGTTTCTCAGTAGGCATCAAGTTTAACTCCGTGTTATTCCGAGAACCTTGATTGCTGCCTTGAGCACTACGAAAAAAAAAAAAAAAACAGCTGCACATGGTACGTCTCTTATAAACTAAAGTAACTATCCGAGAAAACCGCAAAAATAAAATCACGTTAAGAAAATATACTACCGAGAAGCTAAAAGCAGCGGAAATCGTAAACACAGAACTCAACACACGCCTTACAAAAATCAAGCTGCTGAAGAGAAACAACCACGAGGATTATTTCTGGAACTTGAATACTCCCAACTACACAGTATTTCCCTAACTATAACACATAACAAACTTTTCACATCAGAAGATAAATTATTCAGACTAATATAAAGATAAAAAGAAAGATTGTGTAGGTCTTCCCTGCAAAATTATTTTGTAGCAAACAAAAAACATTTTTTTTGATAACCTTCATTATTTTAGTGGCGACAGCAAAATAGTTTTGTGGTGACCACAAACTAAATTTCGCAGGGTAAATACTAACAACATATTTTGTGGCTGCCACAAAATATTATTTCCATGTATATTCTTCGCAATTATAGGGTGACCGTTTGGATGAAGGTATTTTGCGCATTCAAGGCATAGCAGTGCGAAAGCGGCAAGGACGAGACATCACGAGCTTCGTTCTTCAGCCTAACTTCTAGGCGCAAGTCGCTAAATTGGCGTGTAGTCTTCTCGCCGACAACGCGCCTGTATGAGACTTCCAGTGGTGACTCTGTTATTTCATGACGTAATATTAATGACACCAGTGTATTGTACACGCCTATACTTCGTAAAAAATTCTGCGCCAAGATTTTCATGTCTAAAAATACAGCAAAAACAACCATTTTCGACATTTTCGGCCCATACAAAAATGTGCTTTAAAGGTGTTCAGGCGAGGAAAAATCATAATTTTGTATTTGTATAACATTAACTTAGCATTAGTCTCGTAGACGTTACTTAAGGTTGTTCACGTGGCAAAAATTCAAAATTTTATATTTGCTTGGCATAGTGTTAGTTTTATAGACGTCACTTGTGACTACATTTTCCACTGCTAGAAATTTTTTAGCTCTCATAGTTTTCCCATAGCGGCACGTCAAAGTCAGAATTTACAAGTTACACGAACATAGGTTTAACAAAAACCAAGTAACTTACGCGAATGAAATAATTTACACTGAAATTAGATATAATGGGCACTATGCTAAACGATTTAAAAACCGAAAACAAAGTCATTTTGTCTTTTTTAAAAATTGCCACAAATGAGGTAAATTTTCGTTATTTTCGGATTTTTTAAAAAAGTACAAAGGAATTCCATTCTATGTTTTTAAATCTTTTAGCATAGTGTCCATTATATCTAATTTCAGTGTAAATTATTTCATTCGCGTAAGTTATTTGGTTTTTGTTAAACCTATGTTCGTGTTATTTGCAAATACTCACTTTGACACGCCACTATGGGAAAACTATGAGAGCTAAAACATTTCTACAAGTGGAAAATGTAGTCACTAGTAACGTCTATAAAAATAACAATATGCCAAGCAAATATAAAATTTTGAATTTTTGCCACGTGAACGCCCTTAAGAGAAAGTTTTCCTCTTGCGAAAAATAATATTTAGCTCAGCCAGTTTTCCCATAATGGCATTTCAAAGTCAAAATTTGCATTTTTACTTCACACAAAACGTGAAAACCAATAAACATAATGAAATTAAATAAATCACATTAAAACTTCGTGTAACGCTCTACGGCTGGAAGTATTTCGAAACCCATTACAAAATATTATTGTATTAAAAAAATCTAACAGCAGTAAAAATGTGCAAATTTGAGTATTTTTACTAGTACAAAACTATTTTCTAACGGGTTTTCACATATCTCAAGCTATAGCCCGTCAACTGTAGTTACAAAATGATTTTTTTCATTTAATTATGTTGATAGGGTTTTGTGTTTTGCATGAAGTAAAAGCATGTAAATTTTGACTTTTAAATGCCTGGCTGCGATTATATTTTTTTGTAACAGGAAAAATGTTCTCCCAAGTAGACCTAACGTCTATAAAACTAACACTATTTCATACAAATATTAAATTACGAATTTTCCCCACATGAACACCCTTAATGAGTACTGGCGAACCTGAAACGGGTATACAAACGTGTAGAGTTCTTTAAATGCTATTTTTAAGCAGATAAACTCATGTTCAATGAGCAGTTTTCGAATAATCTGCTATCGTCCGAAGCTCTACAAACCTCTCGGCGGCCTGGGCAGGCGGTTACCTTAACTGAATTTGACAAAACTTACGAAGCAAAATATAACCTTTCGAACAGTAAAAACAGGACAGAGTAAACACGGGTTATCACGAAATATCAGTCTACAAAATTAACTTACGCAATATATTTCCTATATGAGTGTAATATAATTAGAGATGATGGTATATCGCGGAAAAACTCGACTGTTGGCTGGGTTTCAACACACAGCTTACTGGAGTATTACTGGCTTTAGCTGGTACTTGAAGCTGTTACCCTATTTGACTGAGCCAATAAGAATCCCGATATTGTAATATGTGATGAATGTTATTGGGCTGCAGACAGCTACGTTGTGCCAGAAGTATATCACCGAATAATATACGTTGCAATTGTTTTCAAGAGTATGCTGGCACAAAACATTTTCGCAATATACTATCATCTCTAAATATAATATATTTTTAGTTGAAAAACTCCTAACCTACCAGACAGAAAGAACAATTAATGTTGAATCTTGTGACAAAAATTAGAGAAATACTGGCTCGCTGAACATTAAGTTTGAATGCTATTGCTTGCGCATAAAAGGTGCAATGCCCTGGGAAACTTATCCCAAGTTAGTGAATTCCACAGTAATGGCCCTGGCCGGTAAGTTTACTGATTGTCCGCAAGAATTTCTCTACTTAGTACTTATTCGAACATGTTAGGTACCAGGGTGAAATTTTAATAGCGTAGTTGTGCGGCAAAATACGCTCGCACGGACACAACATCGATGTAAATAAAGCTAAGCGTCTCGTCGGCAGCGAGGCCACCAGAGACGGGACCAGTGGTGCATTGAATCAGGAAAAGAGTGTAAAGTGGCCATGGCCAGTATTAAGGAACCAATTCCAGCGTGCGCTTGGGCGATTCCATGGGAAAACGAAATCAGGATCGCCAGGCTCGGAATCGAACCTGGGTCCTCCAGAATACGAGTCCAATACTTTACCTCAGAGCCGCCTCGCACGATTTACATAATATAGGGATTTAAGGCCTTGCTCTCTTGTTTCTAATGTTTTTGCGATTATAATAATTGTTTTTAAGCTTAAACGAGAGCATATATCAAAAATATGTTTGGCAGTTTTGTTTAAAATGGTTTTTGCCATGATAGCTAATTTTTTCTCAAAACAAGAAATCATAAGATTTCCACTAAAAAGTCAATAAACCATAATTTCGTTAGTTACATAATTAGTTAAAATCATAGTATTTACTGCCTTGAGAAAAATCAGCGAACATGGAGAAGACGATTTTAAACAAAACTGCCAGACAGATTTTTGATATTAAGCTCTCGTCTAGACGTAAAAATTAATATCGCTAAAAAAAAGTAGAAAAAAAGAGAGCTCGGCTTAAGGACGTTCAAGTGGGGAAAAATCATAATTTTATATTTGTATAAAGTAGGAGTAGTTTTGCAGACATTGCTTGAGCATGCATTTTCCTCTTACGAAAAATATTTAGCTCAACCAGTTATCCCGCAATGGTGTTTCAAAGTCAAAATTAGCATATTATTATTTCATACAAAACTTGAAAACCAATAAACGTAATAAAATGTAAAATAACCACATCGAAAGTACATGTTACGGTCTACGGTTTGAAGCATATAAAGCACGTTATAAGATATTTTTGTATTTAAAACAAAATTACTAAAAGTAACAAAAAATTAGCAAATTTTAGAACTTTTTTAAATACAAAAATTATTTGTAATGTGTTTTTACATACTTCAAGCAGTAGCTCTGGGCATTTAGGGGTAATGTGAATTATTTCATTTCATAAGGTTCATTGGTTTTCAAGTTTTGTATGAAGTAAAAAAAAATTTTTTTTTTTTACTTTCAAATGCTGTTTTTTGGAAAATTTATAAGAGGAAAATGAACTTCCAAGTAACGTATATAAAACCAACACTGTTTGATACAAATATAATATTGTAATTCTTCACCACTAGAACACTCTTAAGTGCCTCCCTCGCCTCTTGATTGATCGCTATTGTAGCGAGTCACACGTATTATTTTACCTACGCGAAACTGCTGCACGTGTTCCCAATACGTTTATCTATTATAAGAACACTCTCTTCTATCTATGCCAGGCACGGTACCAGCGATTAGGTTTAGGGGAAGAATTACACATTTCTAAATAAAAAAAACAAAAGAGCCAATGCTACTCTTTGTGTGAACGTCTACATTTCTTTATGAAATGATTCTGTTCACTACAGCTAGTTCACTTTTGAGAATTCAGCACTAAAAGCATCAGCTTAAAATTGTAGGTTTCTCGAAGATAATTTGCAAACGTCAAAAAACAGCAATCCCAGACAAAAGTTTTTGCCAACTTTCTGAGCAGAAATTTTTCTCCATAACGTATTCCTGAAGAACAATCTGATGCCGAAATCTCGTACAAGAGATCATGCTTAACAAATGCATCATTCCAGTTAAATGTTTGTTAATGAAGTTCGCAAATATAATTATCAAGGATTGTTGTTTTGTAGTTTTTCTATATTGACTTTAAAAAAAGTTTGGATCTCAATTGTAGACCTCAGCACTTATTTATCTACCACGCCTTCTTGAGGGTGTTCAAGTGCGATAAAATCATAATTTTATAACTATATGAAATATTGTTAGTTTTGTAGAACATACTTTTGAATACAGTTTTCTCTTACAAAACAATTTTACCTCTCGTATTTTTCTCATAACGGGGTGTCAAAGTCAAAATTTGCTTGTTACACTGCCATGCAAATAGTGAAAACCAACTGACCTATTTAAACAAAATAATTCTCTGTGAACTTACATCCCATGAGCTATGCAATAAAACATTAATAAACCCACAACGTAATATTTTGAATTTAAAAAAAATCGCAAAAGTACGGGAAACAAGTTACAAATTCAGTTTTTATTAATACACAAACAGTTCGCGGGATTTTTTCAAATACTTTATTACGTAGCAAATACTATGTTAGTTCACTGTGAATTATTTCACGTACGTAAGTCAATTGGTTTTCACTATTTGCATGCAGCAAAACATGTAAATTTTGACTTTGACGCTCGTTATGAGAAAACTACGCCAGCTAAAATTTCTTCGTAAGATAAATTTGCACTCACAAGTATTGTCTACAAAACTACCGGTATTTCATATAAAAAATAAAAATTATGACTTTATCGCGCTTGAACACCCTTAAGATCTCATTTACATTGTTTTTTTTTGTATAAGGGGGGGGGGCGGTTTTGTTTGCTCCTAAAGCCTCTCACTCCCCCTAAATCCGTTCCTGAGCCATGCTTTTACGTTTTTAAAAGTTACAGTACGCTTCTTCGAAACATGTTTTGAGGCCTCTTAAAACGACTATAAACGGGTTTTCATGTTGCTGTACTGGATAAAAACCAATTCGTAATGCAAAGATAGAAATAGCTCCCGTTTAACTCTGCACCATACTTTCCGCAAAAGGGCGTTGCTTAGGGCAGACTCACAGGAAGGGCGAAGAGATATTGGTGGACACTTAACATCTAGTCAGCGCCGGTGAGGGGTGACAACATAATGTGAGTGGGGACGGGGGAAGCGGGAGATACCCAAGAAAACCCGCCGACAAGCGGCATCATCCGGCACGATTCCCACATGCGAAAATACCGAGACCGACCCCGCCGGGAATCGAACCCGGTGGACGAGTGCTCTAGCCACTACGCCAAACAACCGCGGCCCCCTCACAGTAAAAGAAGTACTTGCACTAATGAAATTCTTTGAGGTATAACGCAGTGTTGCTTCCTGGCACATGTACCAGTACCGCCCATATCGCTTATCCTTCTTTATTGCCTCTAAGAAGTAAAAATAAATAAAAAATACCGGGCGAGGATTTATCTTAATCAGCATAAGCGATATTTAAATCTGAACTCAGTTACTGCAATCATTCGCAGAATTTCAGGAGGTGCACTGCTTAGTACTTCGGTCAAGTGAAACAATTGTCACTGTTTTGGCGTCGGAAAAATGTCATGAGTCAGCTGTGTCGAGCAATCACCCGACAATCGCACACAAAGGTAGCCACTGGTTGTAACCATAATTGTTTGTTATTGACGCTGCCGCTTTACGCATATACGCTAATCTGCTGCTAGATACACCAAGTTACCACTTCCGTCCCGCGACTCGGCGCGCGTCTCTGACTCCAGCCCTGCCGACTGCCACCCGTGTTCTCGGATAAACCGCGAGTCAACCTGAGCAATTAGCATTATAAGTAATTACATCTGTTTATCATAAGTGAAACTGAGTTGTTAGGAAATGTCACAAGTTACGTTTATTGCAAGCGCAGTCAACGTCCCATCTACAGTATTGTCCAGTGTAACGTTCATGGCAACTGCAGGTAATGTCTTGCGCGGTCCCATTTGCAACGTTTCCGGTGTAACGTTTATGGCATGTGCAGGCAACTTGCTGCGAGGTATCATCTGCAAAATTGCAGATATAATGTTTGTGGCATGTACAGGCAACTTTCCACAAGGTCCCATCTGCAACGTTGCTTGTGTAATGAGTGTAGCACATGCAGGAAACGTGTGGCGACGTCCCATATGCAACATTGCATGCGTAACGTTAATGTCACTTGCAGGCAACGTGCTGTACCCGTCTGAAATGTTGCCGGTGTAATATTTCTGGCGCATGTAGGTGACATGCTGCGAGGTCTCGTCTGTGGAAACGTTATGGCTAGAGACATGCAAAATTCGCGTTATTTTCTGTCAGCTGACTAGACTCCAAGTGACTGTAGTATCGTTCGACGTCTCCCGCTGGCCGATATTGTCGTGACTTTCCGCTGTAGAGAGGCCACGTAAATGACAACACATAAAAGTTCGTGGCCAATTGAAAAGCAGATTGTGCTCTGTTATGTATAGGAAAGTGAAGTTTAGTCTGCTACCAAATGATAACGCGAATTTTGCATGTCTCTAGTTATGGCACGTGCAGGTAACGGGCTGCGATGCCCCATCTGCAACGTTGCTAGCGCAACGTTTCTGGAACGCGGAGACAACGTGCTGATGACTGTGTGGCCAACTTACCACATTGTAACATTGTAGGTAGCAACGTATAAGGTTCCGCCTGTGCTGTCTGGACTAGCCCACGAATTAGTGCACTTATTTTAAAGCTGGAAAATGTCATTTTAGAAACTAAATTTCTAATTTTACTGACGTTAATAAGCAGACTGCGGTAGGTTGATGTTGACAGCACAGAAAACACTGGGATACAAATGATAATGCGCAGCAGAACTATAACATCTACGCTAGCAAATATGTCATGAACGTGCACTTGCGCGCGCGCACTTCCTCCTCGACCAGACTTCCACCCGCCCAGACGTGGCGCCGCTGACACCAGGCTGGCGCCCTGCATCTCGCTCTCCCCTCGGCGTCGTCTGCCGTCTCGGCGTCAACACACCACCGCCCGCCCGAGGGAGGCGCGATTACGAAATCGATAACGCGCGTCACACGAATTAACTGCGACGGCGGCCAATTTCCACGGTTACACCCGAGATGAGCTGCGACTCCTCCACCGTCCTCCTCTTATTTTCCAGTCCTGTGGCGACATTCCACACCCACGAGCAGGTGGGTACGTTTTCCACTAGCAGACAGGCAATGTTCGTACCACGGTGACCGCTAACAAGAGTCGTACAATTATGCAACTAAGTTACTTTTTAAAATTCAAACTGTGTAGAAAAAGATTCTGCCTGTAAATTGCACATAGGATGTCTGTAACACTTAGGATCTAAACTAAACGGTGGTATACGTCAATAAACTATGTACGTGTCGATTGTTAGTTTTGAGTACGTGTGGCTTTGAAACAGCCTTACGCGAAGTATTTTAGTTCTATGACATCAATATCTATTTAAAAAAAATAGGATATAAGACTAAAATACAGTCATTTGGGGTAACTACGTACATTTTTGCGGCAATATTGTTCCAGAACGTCATGAAATAGCTTTGAGGCCTACAACCACTCCAAAAATTCGTGATTACCAATTTTATCCATCAAGAACACAAAAGCGTTGAATAAAAATTATATCCTTCACTTAAAATTAAACTAAGCTGGTCGTACCTGTCCGGCACAAAGTTACCCCAAGTGACTGTACTTTTTGTGAGATTGTTTCAAAGATGAAACCTTTTCAATATGTTTCACTCAAAAGATACAATTGACGTTAGGATGGTTGAAGCATAACGTTCTCGGTGTGTTCTGAGATAAGAAACAATTTGTATGAATTGCATATTCCACGCGCCACGAGCCTTTGAATTAGTCATGTGTGTGAGAAACATATGCAACATTTCGTGCACCGTTGTCGTACATGTACCGAGACTGGTAGTCTACGTTTTCAACGAATTATGTGTGGTGTAAGGTGTTAATTTAATTTTCGGCTATTCGTTTTCTATCAAATAAATACTCACTTTCATTACTCTACAAACTGTAGTGTTTTGGCCCTGTACATTACAGACATCCTGTTTGTGTTATCACAAACACTATTGTGGAATTTTTAGAAGTTTAATAAAGGCTCGGATGTTGCTTAAATTGGTACATAATTCATCGCCGGTGGGTTGTTTCTTTAGTGGCTCTGATTAAACTGTTCAAATTTACGAAGAGACGAAGAATACACAAAAAATTAAAGTCAGAGTTATACGGCATTCATATACAAATGGCAGCAATCTGTGTTGGTACAAGAAAGGTTAATTCTACTACGGGTTAGAAAGAAAATACGTTTTCTTATGGGAGAGCTTGGCACAGGGAAAATTTCTGCCACTAGTTTCGCTTCGATCGCTAAGAGACCAGATAAATACGAAACCGTAGTAAAATTAAATTTAAATAAACTTGGAAATTATATTTGTCATTTAATTTAATTTTCAAGTGAAAAGGAACCAATTTCGCGTTTTACATTATCAACTTAATGTAACTTAAAATTCAGGAAAGCTCTATGATAGGTCAGTTTGGTGCATTAGCGATACCAGCGCTCATGTGGCAGAAATTTTCCCTGTGCCAAACTTATAACATTGATCTTTCTAACCTGTAGTAGAATTAACCTTAGTACAAGGTTAAAAAATTGTTCCACGTAGAAAATTTTATTGCTGACATTTCTAACCTTACTACAAATGCTTCTACATATATTAAAAACCAGTTCTTATACGAGCCTTTCCTTGTCGCGATTACCTTCATACCGACAGTGTCCAGATTCAAACCATTTTAAAAAGTAAAACTCTGTTTGATATGTGAGAATGTATTTCCCTTCCCCCACTCGCAACTCTCTCCCCCGCCCTTTTTTTTCCAGCTATTAAGTAGAACATTCATTGGTTTTGAAGGAAGGAGCAATCCCACCAATAATATGCATTGTCTATATTATACACGTCACTAAATTCGTTGGCTTTTATAATAAAATCGATAGCTTGCATTTTCGTGTGCGAAACGGTAACTAGTGCTGTCGTGATTCTCCTCTGAAGCACGGACGACACGGCAATAAACAGCAGAGGCAGGAACAGCCAATCAATCCACAACAGCGAAATCGCTGCAGCGAAAATAAAACGGCCGAAACGTTTCATTCACAGAGACACTATCGCCGGTTTTGTTTAAAAAAAAATTGAATTCCAGGTTAAAACAACGTCCACGGCGTTTTCAAAAGTTCCGGCAGATGCGTATCACAGTCATTTAGAGAAGGGCATTAACAGACCACGTTACATAAATACAACGCAATGTTATTGGCCAAATGTGAGTATTTTTATCAATTGAGTCAGCTACAGAATTTATCTCGGCACAAGAGCGGACATGAAAAACTCCTATAAACTTTGTTACGCAAGCAAATTATGAACAATAGAACGAACTTTCTGATAGATCTAAGCTATTCACTGCAAAAAGAAGACATACTTTTAGTATATTTTTAAAAAAACAAGTAATAGTTATATGGTTAGAGATGATAGTATATATCGCGAAAATGTCTTGTGCCAACATACCCTTGACAACGCTGTAGTTTCGTGCAACATATATGATTGGGTGATATACTTCTGACGCAAGGTAGCTCAATGCAGACCAATAGCAGGCATAAAATATTACAATAGCGGGATTCTTATTTGCTAAGTCGAATACGGTAACAGCTTCACGTGCAAGCTAAAGCCAGTAATCTTCTGGTAAACTGAACGTGTGTTGAAATCCAGCAAACAGTCAAGTTTTCCCGCGATATACCATCATCTCTAATGATGGTTTATCGCGGGAAAATTTGACTTTTTGCTGGACTTCAACGTACGTTCAGCATATTAAAAGCTCACTGCCTTTCCCCTGTACGTGGAGCTGTTACGCTATATGACTGAGACAATATAAACCCAATATTGTACTATTTGATGCCTGCTGTTGGTCTGCAGACAGCTACGTTGTGTCATACATGTGGCGAGAAACTACAGTGTTTTAAATAATATGTTGACACAAAAATGTTCGCGATATATCATCATCTCCAGTAATAGCGTATTTTTATTGGGGTTTACGTCTCGACAACAGCGAGGTGGTTAGAGGCGGTTACACACAACTGTAAACAATGACTGGAAAAAGGAAAGGAGTCGGCCATGGCCTATGTTAAGAAAACATTCCAAAATCGACCTGAAGCGACTTAATGGGAATCTGAATTCAGGATGGCTGGAGTCGAGAATTGAACCCTGGTCCTTCCGAATACGAGTCCATCGTGTTACCGTTGCGTTACCTGTCACGGTAAAGTAAGAGTGTGTATAATAGACACGGTTAACTAGTTGTTTCAGTAAAAGCGTGCAGAATAAGCTACCTGAGAGACTTGTGGATGTAGGTCAGGCAACCTCGCAGGCCATGGGATCGGGACGCTCCATCCAATCTAACGTCCAGGAAATGTAGCGACTGCGGGCAGTCAAGTGCACACAAGCAATTACTGCAGAGCTACACTCTGTTTCGCATAACTTAAATAAAATGTAACATTTCTTAGGTCATATATTTTTAAGTGTTGTAGATGTTTTATGCTGCGTAAGTCGACATTTTTAGTTCTAAAATAAACCTGAGATGTCCGTTTCACCATTTTTTGCTGTGCATTTTGTCTTGCATTGTGATATATTACAAAATATTAGTCATTATAGCCCATAAGAAGCAGACAAATTTTACTGTAGTTAATCGAAAATGACTGTATACCTGCGATGCGCTGCTATTTAAAGAAGGATGATAGTTCTGGTGTTCAAGTGGAGTAATAAATAAGGAGGTAAGTTCTTTCTTCCCGGGTAGCACATCTTTACTGTCCTCTCCTGGCGACCGTTATTGTACTAGCTTTGTAGATATGACACTTAATGATTTTACGTCCACTAATCTCAACGTCGAAGGCCACGTGAGCGGAGGCGCCATCAGCTGTCTGTACCAAGCTAATTGCGACGTTTTTTTTAATGATTTTTTTAATAATACCCGTAGGCGTCCCGGCCTGCTGTACTTCGTTGCTCGACGATGTCGTAACTAAAAGGCGTCCCGACGTCTGAATCGACGCCCGACGATGGCACTCCGGCCCACCGTATTCCGCGGCTCGTCGACGTCTCCTCCTACCCAAAGACGTCCCGACGCCTGACTCGACAACATCCGGCAGCACTCCGGTGCGCCGTCCTTCGCGGCTCAACGACGCCTGCCCTAAAACCGTTACCGAAGTCTCGCTTGGCTCCTGGTTGGTGCCAAAATCTTCGCCACTTGTCCTGCAGACTTTGGTTTAGTTGGGCCAATCAGAAGCCAGCTTCAACAGATGGCACCACCCCTCGAAGACAGCAACTCCTTGCTATCGCCATATTTATTATACAATTATTTCATTTCTTTAGGAAATATACAGACAGTTACACTAAATATTTTTCTCCATTGTTAAAAATCCCTTATATCTTAATTAAATTACTATTTTACATTCACGTTTAAAAGGATACAGGCTGGCTTTCCTCCCCTTTCGTCCAACAGTTAAGGGGGTAACTGGAGCGTGGGTGGGGGCAAGAAGTACCAGATGCTTGCCATGCACCTGCTCTCTAGTTTCTACTAAGACACAATATCTACAATTCTGCTTTTCTGTATAGAAACTGGTACAGTGATGAATGCTTGAGTAAAGCTACTTTATCGGCATCCTGATATGATGGTGAGAAGAAAGAGTGGTCACAAGACATAGTTATGAGTGAATATGGAAATTATGACGGTTTGCTTTTGTGAGAGACGAACGCAACTGTTGATATATAATTAAGACATGACAATTATTTATATAAAAATTAGCTTGACTGTTTGCGGTCACATCTGTACTCTAGTGCAGGAAAAATATAATTGTCTATAATCGATACTTCCAAATTTTTTTCTTAGCAGTTAAGAAAAAATAGCACACAAATAAATCGTCCAATATGACGTCGAATTTTTGGCATGTAACCTTTGAGATATTTTTTTTTGCAAGTTAATTCACTTCAGTAAATTTGGTTGGTTTTTCGTTGGGTAAAATGCCAAATTTTGTTTTGTTGTACCGTTTTCGGAATATTAAAAATGCTAAAAATGTCCCATGTGAGGGTAATGAAGTAAGTAATTACAGCTACAAAACCAAAATTATTTCGTAAAAATATAAAATAATTAACTGTTTATACTTGAAAGCCTTTAACTCCGTCTGAGAAATCTATGAAGGATAGAGACAAGAAAAATTCGCGAGTTCAGTGACGCTGCAGGCTGGCCTCCGAGAATATCTACGTACTTGAGCTGATGGCAACTTCTGATTGGTTGCTTGCTGACACAGTTATAGCACATGATGAGACCCGCATTTACTTGCTTCTTTATTTTTGACTCAGCACGCATCAGGGAGTGTCAAGTAAGTCAAGGGCCAATTGCGGAAGTCATACGAACCTACACTTGTTTGAAATCTAGATTGTTCCTTGTTAAAAGGACGGTCAAACTGACAGTTTACAAAAAAAATGTAATTAGATGAGTTTTGCAATGGGAACCATTACTAGCGGATGTTGCTAAGTCGCAGACAGCCCGTGGGTACATAAAATGACTTGAGTACGAGGAAACCGAAGAAACAAACCAACAAAGTCAGAATTGGCTGTGGTCAACAAACATACAATTGATTCCGAAATAGGAATATAGTCAGTATGTAATGGGCAAAAAAAAAAAAAGTAAAGTTAAACAGACAAGAACCAAACATGTGCATAACAAAGGCGACAATTATGGAAAACACAATGAGGACAACACACAGGAACACAGCGAAAGAAATGACTGTAGACAAGACAACACGACGAATGTAACACAGCCGATTATGGCGGCCATCGAGCGATGTGCAGAGCTGCTGATGGCTCCAGATTAATCTAAACTGCTCAGCGCATATGAGTGATGTCTGCTTGGGAATAGCATTTCAAGAACGTTACATATATGTGTGTATACCTATTTCCAGTTCACCACTACACATTAAAGCATATTTTCTAGCAGCCAAAAATGGCGAAATGGGAGTGTCTGCGGTCTTTTAAGGAATGTAAATGTAGGTGCAGAGTCTTTTGAAAGGTATATGAGTATATAATTAACTTTTATCTTTAACAATACGTAATAAAATGACAGGCTAACCATAGAAAGTCTCATACAGGCGCGTTGTCGGCGAGAAGATAGCACACCAGTTCAGTGACTAGCGCATAAAGGCTAGGATAAGGTAACGTACTGGGCTTTACGTCTCGTCGACAACGTGATCATAAGAGACAGTGACACACAACTTTATACAATGACAGGAGCTGGGAGTGGAGTCGACCATGGTCTCTGTTAATGAACCTTCCCAGCATTCGCCTGTAGCGATTTCGGGAAACCGCATGGAAAACCGAAATCAGGATGGCCGGAGCCGGGTATCAAACCCGGATCCTTCCGAATGCGAGTCCAGCGTGTTGCCGTTGTGTTACGTCTAACGGGCAGGGAGAGACGCGACACGCGTGCTACCGCACTTCTGGACTCTGAACGCGCCAGATACGCTCTCCCAGACGAAAAATTGTGCAACACTAGAAGCCTAGGTGTTGACAGTCTGTATATCAGCTAAGGGTGTGTGAGTGCCCAACTAAACAAAGTGGTTAAAAGAGAATATTGTATGTCACCTGCATATAAAAACTAACAGCACATGTGAAGTGGGCTACAGTGTTCAGCACACTGGATACAAACTAGGTAACCGTTTTGGTAATTTAAACTAAGCGAGGAAGCCAGTCAGTATACTGACAACATTATATACAACTGCCTTCGGGAAGTTGAAATTTCTTAGACAAAATAATTCCGAAATGGGAATATAGTCGGTATGAATTAGAAACCGGGAAAAAAGAAGAAAAAAGTGCCAGGGGCAGGAAGCAGGCAGACGGCAGAGGGAGGTGGATGTGAGGGGCTTGGCCGCACGAGCGCCGCGACCTTTCCACTGACCTGCGCAAAGGCGGGCAGAGCTGACGCTGCACGCTCCGACGAACAAGGCCCGCTCTCTATTTCGGGAGAACCGGCGGACACTTGCAAGAACCCAGCCCGGAGACGCGAGCTACTCGGCGACCCGGCCAGCTCTGTCATAGTTTATGCTGTTTACTCCAATACTATGTTTAAATAAAATAATACTATCTGCATGAGCAGATATCGTAAAACCGCCTCGTAGACGTGTTAAAAACTGATTCAAAGCAATAAAAGTTATATAATTTTGGTTTATTATCTACTTGAAGGGCGGCGACATAAGGCTAGATGACGGATCTATAAGGACGACCTTGAAACACGCAGCCGGCCTTCGTAGCGTAGTCGGTTAGGCGCCGGTCTACTGTGAGAGAGGTCCTGGATTCTGATCACGGCTCGGGCTAGCTGTTGTGTTGCCTTTCACCTTACTTCACCCTCATTGGCTCTCACGAGAAGTTTTCAGCTGGCGCATGGACGGTGTTTCAGCGTGCCACGCGTATTCTTTTTCACACTAAACCGCCTAACTTACTCACATTATGTTAATCTACGAAAGAAACCCACACTTGAAACCACGCTCCTATAATTGTAAAAACTCAGTACGTTTCTTAGAAACAAAATTTTCGGGTCTCGCAAAATGGCTAGTAACGTCTTCTTAGACTCCGAAAATACCGCCTGAATTCATAAAGTGCAAAACAAGAAGCAGGTGTTTGATGTTACTTTATACTAGAGTAATAAAATTTTAGGGTCACCGCTTTAAAAATCACATAGGAAAAAGACTACAACGAAAGCTTTGCAAACCAGTTTAGCGCGTTTTGGATAGATGATATGCTTCTCGACTAGCTTGATACTCTGACTCGTCTCTCAGCTGTTCCCGCGTGTCGTTGTTGAAGGGCCGTAAAACTCTTCTCACTTCACCTCCCTTGAATCGTGCATCAAAAGCCACATTGCCACAACACAACAAGCCAAGCACTAAACTGGCATGCAAGATTCCCGCCGATACATTTGTACTAGGCTACATGGGACTTTGAGCGATGACCATATGATTTTATTGGTAGAAAGTGTGTAGAAAAGTTCAGTGCACGTTTCTGTTCTCCGCTCACTGTAACCTGAGTTCTGAAGTAAACAAAACATATAATATCATTGCAACTCGCCAATTTCTAACTGGCTCAACTTGTGCAACGCTCCTACATACACGGAAAAAATATTTTGTAGGTATTTACCCTGCAAAATTTATTTTGTGGTTACCACGTAAACGTTTTGTTGATATCTTTAAAACATTGTGGCCACCACAAATTAATTTTGAGGTTACTACAAAATAATTTTGCAGGGAATTCTTCCCACAAGGCCTAAAATATAAAACAACGCACTGCCAATGAAAACAATATTGCGTGAACAATTCGTAGACGTTATTGATATACAAAAGCGAAAATAACATAAATTTTTTAAAAAAAATTTGATTTAATGTACAATTACAGTATTTTTCAAAATTCTGTTGCAATTATCAGGCCATGACACGATGGTATTCAAAATTTATTTTACTGACGAAAGAAAAATTGGGTAGGGTACTCTATGCAGGAATTTTTTTTTTTAACAAAACTAGTGTAAAGTCCCCTTAAATTTTTTGTACTTATTTTTTTTTTCTAAAATCACTACTGGTCGATTACCAACAATACGTCAGGAGTCGTGGTGACCGAATGTTCGCTTTATAACAAGGCGATCTTGGTTCGTTTCCCGGCGGCGTCCGTTCCCGGATTTTCGCATGTGGGAATCATGTCGGACGATGCCGTTGGTCGGCGGGTTTTCTCGGGGATTTCCCGTTTCCCCCGCCCTTCCATTGCGGCGCTGCTCCATACTCACCTCATGTCGCCCCTCACCAGCGGTAAAGACCTAGATGTTAGGCCTAAGCGCTGACCAAAATCTCTCACTCACTAACCAACAACACGTCGATAATTCACATAACATATTCTTGTGGTACTAGGCCTATATCTTAAGAAAACATTTGTAATTTTCATTCGTATCTTATAAACATTACCGGATTTTGTTTAATAATGCAGGCCTATATCTACGTTTCCAAAATCATGCAACACATTTCACTGTTTATCTTCAACGTCACAAAACTTAATCCGCAAATCTGTTAATGTCCAAAAATACTTTCAGAAAAAATATTAAGTTTGTGATATTTGCATAACAGTATGACTTTTTTTTACAGTTGTAGTTATTACTGAAGTATACTTTTAGTGTTTTCACAGTTATGAGAGTATAGTACATCACTAAATACTGGCAAAAGTACCGATAAATTAGCATTTTTAACAGTACGTCTGTCATTAAAGAACTCGTGAATCAACTATACGGAAGTGTAGACCGCTAACCATAACTATAGTAACAAACATATACCGTCGTAGATTGTTTGCAACGTGTGTTAATATAATATATTTGTTACTAAAACTTTTTTATTGGGCGATGGGCTAATAAATTTGCATGTACACGACATATCAAAAGGAAATTTTTGTACAAGATCACAGTGCACATCGGTCGACAGCCAATGAACATGTTTGTTTATAATTTGCTTGGTTTATTCTAAAACTCAGGTGTACATCTGGTTAGTATATTTTGAAGTACAACAGCCTTAAAATGTCGTTTTAACTATGGTGGAGGGACTATAAACCTTTTTTAATGATAATAGTGTCTTTAAAACGACATTCAGACCTTGCCTTTTGTACATTGGCACAATGGTCACATGTGGACTAGTTTCGTAAAAAAATTCTTACTTACCTACACATTACAACGCATTTGAAACTCATGGTAGTAGACAAAGCCCTAAGTAAACTTTATTTAAATCGATAACAAGGCCAAATTATAATTTTTTTGCAGGTACTATGGATGCCAGTAAGTATACAAGTGTATTGTTGCGCCTAAACATATATGATAGAGTGCAGAAGCTTGATAACGCATGAGTCTTTTTGTTCCAACAATACGGACCCTAAGTATAATTATGTTAATGAAAGTATGTTACAAGCTTGCGTAATGTTTCCTTGTAAGAAATGAGGATAAGGTATATAATGCAAGTTTCTTTAGCTGTTGTGTTTCGCGTGTTGCCAACTAGTAACGATCCACATTTACGACGCATTTTCCATGTTCTCGTAAACGGCTTACTTGACTGTGTTGCGACTAGGCAGGTTATTTATTATTATTATTAATTGGGGCCTCCCGCTACAAACTGTGTAATTTAATTTCCAAAAATACAATGGCAAACAATGATATGCCAAAAAATACACTTGCTCAACCCCGTTACACAATGAATGTGAAAGATTCGAAACACTTTTTTGTCCGATAGCAGATCTTGTTCTTACTAAACTGCACCCGGGAATGGATTATTTCTTTCTCCTTACATTTGGTTATTTAAAAAAATTGCGAATTTCTTCACTAATATTTGCGCCAGTCAAAAACTTGCATTACGTAACTTCATCTCATTTTTACAATAAATCTTTTCACAAAGTTTGAAACATACTTCCATTAACATTCTGTACACTCCCATGTAAACTAAATAGTGGTTATCGTACAACTCTTCATTTTGGACTGTAACGTTACCGCAGAGCTTATACGACATTCTCATAAATAATCTGTGGAAATATTTACGCAAAAACGTACGTAAACTTCACGTTACAAGCACGGAAACACTGTAAAGACTACTTTTTTTAAGAATTGGCAAAAATGTCCTGACCACGCATTTACGGTTTGGTAAATTCTGTACCTAGAAGTCTCGACGCAGTCATCCCTGCTAAGGGATTACTCACGAAACATTAAATGCTTTGCAACCGCAGTGTAGAAGAGTATGTTCTGTTTACAACTGCATGAGTAATTTATATGAGTTGACGACAAACATTACGCTTGTGTTTCACGCCTGGTCACTGAGGTAAATTTTACACTCGGAAACGCAGTATTGTAATGTGTGGTGTGCAAATGAATGTAAACTTTAAGTTTTGTTTTTGTCTTTGTTTTCAACCTGGAACACGAACTTTGAGTGTATAGTCCGTCTCATATAAGAATTCCACTTTTTTGGCAGCTGTGTTGGCATTACTTTTTACAGCTGTTTCCATGAAATAAGCAAAATTTTCCTCTGCCACAAGTGATTTTTCCACAAATACATTCAAATGGATCTCACACTGTGCAATTTATCAAAATTAAAAGGCTTTTCCCGTAGAATTTTGTGCACATGATAGTTTTCAGAACTGTTAAAAACTTAAATTCTTACATGATAAAGACTATATAAGTACTTTTATGATTAACTGTAAATCGAATTCAGCTACTTATGAAACCCTTAACGAAAACGAATACAACCTAAAAGGTAAATTCAGTGTGCAATGTTTGATGAACGTACAGTATTTAGTTCCATGTTGCAGATCGACAGTTTGTAGCACAGCGTCCATAACTGTTCCGCGAATTCCAACACTCGGTGACAGACTGGAATGTCGAAAGCACTCACACAGTTATAAAGAGCATGGCCGAAGTGACGTGTTTTATGAACTTCGAGAAAAAAACTCATCGGCGATATACTAAGAAAGAAGAGGACGAAACCGCACCTACGCTGTGAAATGTCATGGGACCGGGGACTGGTTTCATAACTTCATGTTTTTTATAACCTCGTTTACTGTGGACTGTGATTGCGATGTGTCGTGTTTGTTATAGGCCGTTCACGATAAAGTGAGCACTGTATAACGTTTTCTTTTAGCCGTTTCGCAGCCATCTTTACTATTTTTAATATGACAACTTACATGTAACTAAAAACCAGTGTAAACGTTGCAACACTCACAAAAGTTAACATCTTTTGGCCCAGTAAAAAATATTTTTAATTAATTACAAGTACTGCTGAGTGCTCAGTTTACAGTGAACAGCCTATAGGTAGAGCCACGATTTTGTCGCGAAAAGATTTTTGCCCCACTTTGTTTCAGTGTCTCCTGTGCACATCGGCAGGTCTGCTTCATGATTATTGGCAGCGTGTCTTTGTTCCGACACGTTTTTCATTTGACTGCACCAATCATAATAAGATAATTGTGACTCCGTATGTCTGTGATTTGCCAAGGCAAGTGAGAGTAAAATCATCCAATCACAGATGATGTAGCAGAGCTGCAGGTGTGCACATGACGCATTGGAACTAAATGTTGCAAAAATCTTTTCGCCATAAAATGGCTCTACCTATAGGATACTCGGTATTATGTACCGCAAAACGTAAACTACGACTCTACAGGATTCTAAGTGTTTCAGTATAATAGTTCTATAGTAATTTGTTTGCAAAGTTATCTCAATGATGTCCGTTAAGGTGGCTGTCCGGATGAACGTATTTTGCGGGCTCAAGGCCTAGAACTGCGGAAGCGGTAAGGACGGCACAACACGCGTATCACACCTCACCATAGACTCTAGGCGCAAGTGTCTGAACAAGCGTGCAGTCTTCTCGCCGACAACGCGCCTCTACGAGACATTCAGCGATGACCCTATCATTTTATGACGTAATATTAAATATAAAGGAGAATTGTACACTCTTATACCTTTTAAAAGATTTTGCGCCAAGATTTTCATTCCTAAAAAAGACCACAAAAACATACATTTTCGCCATTTTCGGGAACGTAAAAATAAACTTTACAGATAAGTGAAGGACTTAAAATTGGTATACACGTGTAATGTTCTTTGACTGATATTCCTAAGCAGACATAACTTACGCACTCTGTGTAGTTGACGAATTATCTTTAGAGGTACGTAAATTTCGCAGATACATTCCAGGTCAGGTTGAACGCCAATTATGTATACTTCATTGTCGTGTCTGTGACTTGCTGGCGGCTGTTACGAAACGCGTTTGACTCCTGCAAGCCAGTAATAAATAAGAAAATAATGCGAAGCGCTATCGCTTGATACTTGCTTGTACGGTTATAAGCCAATAGAATAGATAATCGATTGTGGCCAGTGGGTGTATAGGACTGACAAGTCTAGGCTGCTGCCAGATGAATCCGCGAAATTGACGTACCTCTAATAATTTTGTAACTGCCGAAGCTATGCACACCGCTCTGCGGCCTGGCCAGACAACATATCTTTCAGTTCACTTACGTACATTTTTTGGCTCACTCGAAGTTTTAGCCAAGTACCCGTGTTAACTGTTATCTCCTGGGATTAACATAATACAACGAAATTACATCAATAACCATAAAAACACAAACAACATGGTTTAGATGATGTATTTAACCAATCCTATCATAGATTCCAAGCAGCACAAAACATTGTGTCAATTCTTATTTGAATCACTCATATGATAGGCTATGCTATTATCATACATTATTTCCGTGCTTTTGTCTTCACGGGCGTCAAAACGCTGGCTGCAGCATAAATTTCATCACGTGCCTAATAATTATTATTGTGTGTAAACTGTGACTTAGTATAGCAAAATGGGGCTCCAGCAGTAACCCGAAACTGTCTTTCTTTTATAATAATTTTTAACTACTCGAGACCCGGAAATGTCTTCCTGGTTCAGCGACCTGGTGACTAGACTCAGTACTGTAAACTCTTCATTCTTAACTACTTGTTCATTGGTAGAAACCGGAAACATTAGCGTGTTTACTGACCCGTAGGTTAATCTCCAAGAATATACGTGTACTCAAGTAGACAGCAGATGCTCACCGGCTGCTCGCTGGCACAGTGGTACCAACATGACTAGACTTGCATCAGTTGCTATTTTGTTATTGTCTCGGCACATTTCACGAGGTGTCAAATAAGTAAAGACATGCAAAATTCGCGTTATTTTCTGACAGCTGACTCGACTCCAAGTGACTATAGGCTCGTTCGACGTCTCCAGCTGGACGATATTGTCGTGACTTGCCGCGGAGAATGCTTACAAGGTAGAGAGGCCAATCTCTGTAAAGACGTAACACACGTAAATCACAACACACAAAAGTTCATGGCCAATTGAATCGCAGATTATGCTCTGTTATGTATAGGATAGTGCAGTTTAGTCTGCTACCAAACGATGACACGGATTTTGCATATCTCTGCAAATAAGTCAGGGTCCAATTGCGAAACAGTTGTTTGAATTCTAGCTTGGGCCCAAAAGAAAACGCGAATTTTTCAGGTCTCTATTCATCGGTGCATAGACACAAGTGATTCGCTGTTCAAATTGAAGCACAGTGTTCCTCATAAAATGACCTCTAAATAAGGAACTGCGAAATTAAACGTAACTGACTCACGGGATAATATATCTTCGCTCCTGAAGTCATCACCTTAAAATAAGTCCTCGTTCCAAACCGTACTCTAAAGGCGGTCGGTAAAAAAAACTGTGCGCGGCTGACGGCGAAAAGCTACCAAACAAGTCAGTGGTCGCAAAAACAAACGCAGTGCTTAAAGCCTTGCACGCACTCTCGAACGGGAAATAAAAACCGAGCAATCCTCTGCTAGCTCGACGAACTACGACAGCAGCCTGCCGTTAGTGGAGCGCGTCCGCTCCTTGATGAAAGTTCTGTGGAAGTGCTGGCGGTCATGTAAAAAGAAAGGTACAGCTTCAATAATCGAATTCCAGCCAATATTGCGCAACAAATGTACGAGGTCTGAACCAATAATAGTTCGTGCGTGATATTCGAGCAGTAAAACCAAGATTTTGAACAAAACCATACTTCGTATGCGTTTACATGCATAGGTATAAAACGAACTGTATATATCTATATATCAAAACTATTCATAAAACGATAAATCGTTGTCCATCTCACTTTAAAACTACGTAATCAAGACCACACGGTGCATGTAAAACAGGGTTACAGGGCGAGCCAGACTCTACTTTCACTAAGGCTATACAACGTAATGCATGACCTGCAACGACATCTAGAAACGGGGGTAGTTGCTTGGTGTAACTATTTGCACATATCTTCAGAGAGGAAATTCTTCTAAATTGAAGAGGGGCCGCGGACGGCGCAGTGGCTAGAGCACCCACCAAGGATCTATTCCCGGACGAGTCGGTCCCCCGGATTTTCGCACGGACGATGCCGCTGGTCGGCGGGTTTTCTCGGGGATCTTCCGTTTCCTTCGTCCCTTCATTTCGGCACTGCTATATACATCATGTCACCCCTCACCAGCGCTTAAACACCTAATTGTTGAGTGCTGACCAAAATATCTTCACTTCACTTCTAAATTCAAGAATTAAAAAAACGGCGATCTACTGACAGCTACATATAACTGACTGGCGAAGTAGACACAGGAACAACGGACTGAGCAATAGCATACAATACATGAAATGTCCTTCAGTGTGGTCTCTACTAGGAACACAACCCAACCTGGTGTTCGGAAGTACATCGTCTATCTGGAGCTATTTTGCGCTGAGAAAGCACAGAGGTACAGGAGCGATCAGGACGGCATTGTCATCCAAATACCCAGTACCTCAATGCTCTTAGGCACAATGCGCTCAACTGGGTGTCTCACTATTAATTTATTGTTGAGAACTTTTCCATAAAGATCAGGGCAGGACCCTGCACAGAAAAAAAAACGGTTTTGTGGTGGGTACAAAATGTTTTGTCAATATGGACCTAACAAAATAATTTTGTAGTGGTTACAAAAATTTTTTGTAGTCACTGCAAAACTTTATTGGCGACAGCAAAAATTGTTTGTGGTCACTACAAAATATTTGTTAAGGTCCGTTATGACAAAATATTTTGTGGTGACTAATAAGTACTTTTTTTTCAGTGTGGCATGTTTCCATATAAGACTGTGCAATTAAAAAACGTTCTTAGCTGTGCTGAAGGGCTGGAAACAGTGTTCATAATGTCGATAGTTCTTAACAATACTATTATTAAGGACTCTGCCTACCTGGGAGCTCTAGCTTGAGTAAACTGTATTACAGTCGGTGAGGCTAAGTCAACTTCCAAGATATCGCTTTCGGATGGGAAAAATATTTATAAAGGGTAAACATTTGTAAAACAAATTTGTAAGTTAAGTAGGGGCATTGATTACTCAATGGTAAGAGTTATCGAGTGATTTTCGAGAACGAAAACACTTCTAATTTCTCAATCTTTCAGGGTACTCACAAAGAGATAAAATATATTGTAGTAATGTGGGTCGTACGGATGAACAAAAAAAGTCATTGGTGGCATAGGTCCGAAATATAACTGCATCATACACATAATTTAATACACTATAACATGCAAATTCCTATCCATGCTACCACCATGGCTCTGGGGTAGCTACACAGCACCCTGGCAGTGTGCTTGTATGGGTGCGGCACGGCGCCAAGGGCAATGCTCATCGACTTATCTGATGCGGTATCATCTCTACCGTCGTAGAACACTCGCCTGACTGACACTTTCAGTGGTGACCCCATCATTTTAATGACGGAACGTTTTAATCAAAGTTCGTTTGCATGTTTCTATAGTAGTTTCACACGAATCCCGTGAGTAGTTTTCAGATATAACAGGTTGGAAAAGCTGATTTTAGACATTTTGAGTGGCTTAGAAATATTTTTCTAATAGACGTGATGCTCTGAAAGTACATTTTCTTCATTGTTTGAAATGTTTTCTTTTCGTACATTGACACAACGGACACATGTGGAATAGTTTTTACATATTTACGAACACACTGCATCGTGTTTTAGGTGCATGGCAGCCGACGCCGTTAAATGTGTTTTACTTTACTATAAGTGTGCTTTGGAAACGTATTTAGAAGTTTCTAACCCACAACAACACAGTTTAACAGACATGTTGGCGGACAACTTAATTATATCTCAGAATATCTCGGACGTGAGTATTTTCCAATCCCGGGTGTAACTGTGTGATAGCTAAGAAAAGAATCTGATTTACTGAAGAGCAGAAACGCACGACGTCTTGGGCGAAGAATCGTGCTCATCCGCCAGTCCTTCCTTCTTTCCTTCCATACTTCCTTCCTCCGGGACAGGAACTTGTCTGGAGACGGCCGAGGACGTGCAATGAGAGCACTCGACGGCAGAATGACGGCGCGTCTGTCCTCTTTGCCACACTATCAATGAATCCACCATAAAAGAGCAATATCCGCGTTGGCGCCTGATGGCAACTTACAACATCCCCTCTCAGTCTTCGCGTCACCGATGGAACCGACCGCTATAAGTCATGTTGACAACAAAGATATTTCACAATCAAAATGTTGATATTCGGTTTAAAGGGGTTCAAATAGAGGAAAATCGTAATTTTATATTTGTATGAAAATGTGTTAGTTTTGTGGACTTCAATCTCATCAGGGGGAAGGCGCACTGTGTCTCACAAGGATGGTGTATACATGCTGAACTCGTGGCATACAACTAATGACATCTTATTATTTTGCTAACATAGAAAAGTACTTCACAGCAACCATTTTACTTAAATAATAACTCTCTCTCGTAATACTTGTGTGTATATGTATGCGAATGCGTTTGAGAAGTAATAATTTTGAATAACAGAACATATGACTTTGCAAGCGAATTTTGTTAAGCGGCTGAAAAACTGCAGTAAATAAAATAAAAGAAACAACAAAAACAAATATTGAACAAAAACAAAACTGGAAGGCAGAATTAGCTGTTGTCATCAAACACATGCGCATATGTTTCCATAAAAGGAATATGGTCGGCATCTTTCCGCTAAGCCTCACAATTCCACGCCGCTGTTCTGATAAGCAAAGGATCGTTCGGCCCAACCTGAATGACAGAACAGCAACCTCACGTGCAATAATATAGTTTCTGTGCCCCCTCTCGTGTTCCTCTCGCACGTTTACTATTGACATCTGCTATTGTCGAAATCCCCAATGGTATTGGTAAGGTAAATTGACTTTTACGTCTCGTCAACAGCGAGCTCATTACAGACGGTGACACAACTTAGTACAAAGACAGGAGCTGGGAGAGGAGTTGGCCATGGCCTTTGTTAAGAAACCATCCCAGCATTCGCATGGAGCTATTTCGGAAAACCAGGATGGCCGGAACCGGGGATCGAACCCGGGTCCTCCCGAATGCAAGTCCAACGTGTTACGCCACCTCGCTCGATGTCAGTGGTGTTGGGAGAAAGTGCAGTGTATAGACAAATGAGGACTAGTTGAAACAAGTCATCGTGCACTCGTACTTGTCTACACCGTACCATGCCTGGTTTATGGTAAATGAGCCTTACGTAACATACCTTTGTCACACTGGTAGGTATTTATTTAGTATAGTGTAGCCAGTGCATTGTACAACCTTGACGTCATCAATATTGTCCTCCGACAACAGCTCCACATACTGCAGGAACAGATACAAGCTCTGTCTTCTTACAGAATAACGGGTTTTCCTTGTCGCTATGGCTACACAGCGTACTCTACGAAACTAAACCCATTATACTGTACTATATTTGTGAACCCATGTTTCAGTAATGAGTGGAGGTGATGGTTTACAGCGGGAAAACTTGACTGTTTGCTGTGTTTCAACGTACGTTCCGGTTACTAAAAGATTACTGGCTTTCAGATGTACGAGGAGCTGCTAGCCAATTTGACTGAGTCAATAAGAATCCGCTATTGTAACATCTTGATACCTGTTATCGGTCTGAAAGCAACTACGTTTGGGCCAGGCGTATACCATCGAATCACGCATGTTGCACCCCAGTAGCAACCTTTGGTTGGGCCAACGTTGGCACGCAACGTTGGCTCATCATTGAAATGTCACGTGAAACAACGTAGGCCCAACGGTGATTTTTGGTTGGATTCTTACTAATTTCCTACATTGGCCCAACGTCGCTGGATTGTTGAAATTGTGTGTGTAACATATGTAATGCCAACCATTTACCAACGTTGGGCCAACATTTCTCTACAAAAATATTCACCAAATCGACTCTACAAAAGTTAAATTAAGCACAATATTCATAATTTTTATATTTTCAGAGTTCTTGTGGGTTACATAAATTAATAAAATCAATTCTACAAAACTCCACCAGAATCGAGGTGGAGTCGAACCATGATCCGAGATAATGCTGGAGTGCTTGTTACCAGAAATTCGTCGTCTAACCAACTGTTCCAAGCTGCCACACATTGATTGCTGCTATTTTAAAGACAAATATGTATTTAATAGTTTACGTTACAATATCAAAGAAAGATATATATTTTGCTAATTATATGTTTTCTAACAATGCCAGTGTTCAGCCAACCTACATACCAAATCTTTTAAGAGGTTGGCCTACTGTGGGTTATGCAGCGTTAACCCAATGTAAAGGTTCGTACCTATTGCCAATGATGTGTTTACCAAACGGTACCTAACAATTAACCAAGAAATTAAAATTTACAAAAATACTGTCTTTAATATTGTCTTTCATTTTCTATTCTAATGGAGTTGTTCTTAGAAAGAAACACAATTTGTGTCACTGGAGAAGTCTGTTTACAAACTTGTTGCCGACGTCAGCTAACTTCCAAACAAAAGACTTTCCTTGGTTGGCATAATGTGGGTTATAAAACGTAGGACCAAATTTACTGAAAACAACTTTCACCTAACTGTTATAAACATATGTGTTGTTTGAGCAATGTTGGATGAATGTAAAATTACATATCTAACACTAACAGTATGATTACCAACTTGTTACCAATGCTCAGCCAACCTGCATACAAAAGATTATGGTGGTCATAATGTGGGTAATTCAACGTTGGACCAACATACTAGGAACAACTTATTATCCAATATTTGGATTTACAACGTTGTTCCGACGTGTAAACAACGGACCAAAATTACATAATATTAACTGTTTAAAACTAAGTAACATTATTATGTTATAAACTTGAATGATATGTTATGTTGTAATGTAAAACATGATTTTGTTGCTAATTCATTGCAATAATAATACATTTTCGAACATATTTGCCAGCATGCTACGTTGCCCCAACACAACGTAATACCAACGGCTCCAACCAATTTTCCACTTTGGCCCAACATCGCTTGCTACTGGGGCTATGTTGGGCCAAAGTTGTATTTACGCGTGTTTTCCAACACAATGTATAGCAAAGATTACCAACTGGCTACCAACGCTTAACTAACTTTCGTACGCTAGGTTTTCTATGGTTGGGCATAATGTGGGGTATGAAATGTAGGGCCAACGTACTGGTACAACCTACAACCAACGGTTGGATTTAAAACATTGAGCCAACATTAAACCAACTAAATAACTACCACATAAAATTTATTACTTTAATAAGCAACTCAATCGCTTCACAAACTTCAATTATGGATAATTTCCTACATTAAAAATTTATCTCGAACTCTTTGTGAAAACGGTTATTTTATACCGTTGACCTAATGTAATTATACACAACAAACCACAACTGTGTGTTTGCCAACTTGCTGCTAACATTCAACCAACAACATTCAAATAACAAAATTTTGATCTTCCAGTGTGGTCAAACATTGATTTATTATAACTTTATTCAGAATGTTGCTGATTCACTGCAATAATAATCTATTTTTGAACATATTTGTTGGCATACTACGTTGGGCCAACATTGTATTTACGTGTGTTTTCCAACACAACGTATTACCAACGGTTCCAACCAATTTTCACCGTTGGCCCAACGTTGGTTGCTACTGGGGAAGAAACTGCAGCGTTTTCAAGGTCATGTTGCCACAAAGCATTTTCGCGATATACCATCATATCTAGTAATGAGTAGAGATGATGAACATGATGGTATACCGCGAAAATATTTAGTGCCAACATACCCTTGAAAACACTGTAGTCTCTTGTGACATGTGTGATTGGGTGTTAATACGTCTAACACAACGTAGTTATCTTCAGAACTATAACATTCATCTAATATTACAATAGCAGGATTCTTATTGGCTTAGTCAATTAGAGCAACAACTCAGCGTACAAGCGAAAACCAGCAAATTTTTTATAATCTTAACGTGCGTTGAAACCCAATAAACAGTCAAGCTTTTCCGCGATAAACCAACATCTCTAGTAATGAGCAAAAGCCCAGTGAAGGTGAAATGATCACGGCATCCCAGAAAACGCTAAAAGCCAAGTCATAGTTCATGAAGTACCACAAAACACTTTTCCAACAGAACTGTCTGAAAACTGCACTCGTTTGTGGGATAGACTTCCAAGCATATACGACACCAAGTGTCCTATATTATTTTACTCGTCTTAGCATCCCCGACAGCGTGACGGAGAGTTTAAAACGTCATTCATCAACATCCTGTACACACTGGTCGAAATAATAACGGTATTAGTCAAAACTAATAAGTAGCTCAGACAGCAGCAGTGAGGTCATAACTGGCGGAATCGTCGGTTCAGAATGACAGGTAACGGGAATGGAATTGGACACAGCTGGTAATTAAGAACCATCCTAGCATCGGCTTAGAGTGACATCGGAAAACCAAAATCAAGAAAGCCTAGTTGGGAATCGAACCCGGATGCTCCACAGTACAAGTCAGTGGTTTACCACTGCACCACCTAGCTATATTTAAATTTCTTACATAGTAATGCATTTTGAATTTGACACTAAAATCAAGCACATATTGTAGTAAAATTTGTGTAGTTAAGCATTACAGTTAATTATTATTCCTTTGAAACCCTCCGACAGCGTGAATTTTTGCTGTGTATCAAGATTTGCGCCATTCAACTATCTAAACGATTAAACATACCGATTTATGACACATACATTGTATTCTGGTTCTAGATTTCGGGTGTTCGTGAGGCAAAGGTAGCTCAGTTTACACTGAAAAAGTCAAGGAATTTGAAAGTCGATACAAAAAAAACCTTCAAATCTAGAAACAGTTTTTACCGTCGTTCTGAGAAAATATTTTGTTAGAATGGCGTATAACTTTAGCGTAACCTCTAGCGCCGAAATCGAAGTTACATAACGGATTCCAAATAGTCCAGCAAAAATTCATTACGTCAGAAACTTGTTTGCTAACTATATTGGCAAAAACTATTTTCTAGGATTGCACTTTTGTAAAGGAAGGAGGGGCACGAGGGGATAAGCGTTATATGTCTACTTTATTCCTGCAAATTTTAACAAACATGTTGAGTTCTTAACTTTAATATAATTTTAATATTTGAAATGTCATAATTATTGTATTTTAGACTTCAAACACTAAAGAGAACTTGTTATAAGTATCCAAGAAATTCAGAAAAGTAATAGTTGGGGCAATATTCTTGACAATAATTTGTCATAGTTAATGTAATTTTGGGCGCTAAGTTAAGGGGCAACAACAAATAACAGTGACATTTATGTACCATAAGAGAATTTTCAAAGATATTTCTGACTAACGCGATACTAATACTAGTGACATAAAAGATCCCTGGTGATTAGAAATACTCCTAACAAATAAACTTAACCTAAGGGAATGCAAACAGTAAAATATTACAACCTAACATTTGTATGCATTTACATCTTCTAATTATACGAAATTGAATAAAATATACAAAGCAGTCACTTCACAGGCGAAGGTGTTTACTACATTTTAATAAGACGAACTTTATAATCTAAAATATTGGGAGGTTAGAAAAACAAACAAAACAATTTGAATTTATAAATTGTTTGCAACTGACCTCGATAACTTATACTACAGTAACTTCAGTAAATCCTATCTTCACCTTGCTAAAACAAGACAGCGCCAAAGTTTTACAACAAACAAGGGTGTTCGCCCCTATTATTTTGATAACGTCGGAAGGCTTGAACGAGCATTTGCTGTGGTTTGACAGATCCCAATAGCATAAAACAGTGTTCTGGATTTTGTCCTTTTATCTCACATGGTTTCCGATTTTTTTTTCAAAAAACACTGTTTCAATTTCAAGTTTCAAGGGCTCATTGTTCCCTTCATATTCAATTTTTGCGATATGTGTTCTACATGTTTTATGCTTCATTTTTCATAACGTTTCATGTGCCAAAGTTTGTCGAATTTAGATACAGCCTGTATACAGCGTCTCACTCATCTTCTGGTATTACGCGATAGCTGCGACGTCCCTAGGTCGGGCGTGGACAATAGGATGTGCGGGATCAGCATTTCTCGAATCCAGCGAGAAGTCACGGAGCCCTATCTACGTCAGTAGTCAGTGGTGGAGACACCTAGTGCTGTAGGTATTCTTCCTGATACACACACCGAGAAGGTGAGCAATATGTCACTGACGTGACGTGTACAAAAAAACCTTACGAAAATATAAATAGTCAACTTCGCTCACTGTAAAAAAAAACTTCCTAAAATGTTTAGGAAGTAATTATTCCAGACGCAGTATGGGACAGTTACCATACTTCCGTCTTGTAAATATGTAAACTTTTACAAATGTTACAATACAAGTCTGGTAACTTTAGTATGCAATTGACTATTTTATAATTAGGTTTAGGAGTGTTACAAGGGACGTCCGGGAAACTATTCTACCATACATACTTTCTTAGCGCTCCTATACGCACGTCTGGTAAATTTACAAACTATTTTTAGATTGTATAACACCGACGACTATTTTGCTGTTTTATATCAAATAAAAACATAAATAATTGTTAAAATTATATGTCTAAAAATTATTTCAAATAACATAACAATAACAAATTTAACTATCGTAAGCAATTTTATTTCAAATCCTTTATCATGAAGTTATGTTTCCATGAGAGTATTTCTTCCACATTTGCTCTTTAGTCTGACACACTTATTCACGGTCCTCGGAATTTCTGTAACTAGTCAACCCTGATCTAGGCAAATACACGAGAGACCAATATTAGACACAGCCTATCCTTTAGCACTGGAGACGGTGGCGCTGTCGAGACGGTTGGAGATGAAAACATAATTATAAGACGCGAAATTCAATTTTATTATGTTTGCAACGCTTGCTTGGCGGAAACGCTTACTTATATATACATATAATTAAACTAACAATATTTAACAACAACCTGCATTTTTACATTTGCCAAGTTTACTATCACATTTCATAATTATTATATATTCATAAAATTAATGTGATTAAATAAAAAAAAACGTTAGTAATAAATCTGCTAAGCTCGGTGTTGTCAGTTGACACAAAAAAAAAATCGCCTCCGTCTCCGATAAAGTTTTTTACTGTGTTATGTACAGGCCATAATTGAGAACTTTTTACAGCTCTCTCGATAGACGAAACAACCAATATTTTGTGAGCTTGAACGGGTCTTTCAACGGGTTATCGTGGCTCCAGGCGTTAGCATTTGTAAAGACGAATTTATGTGTGTGTGTGTGTATTAGTGAAATTGCAATATTTACACTAATAAGGACACCCTTTGCCGAAATAACAAACTAGAAAAGTTCTAACTGCATTGAATAACTCATACTAAATTCTGCATTAGCTTCTACAAGTGCTCTCAAAGTTTCTGTTATTACCGCCCAGTGCAGCAACTACCGCGGCATAAAAAACATTTTGTAAGGAATCTGCCCAAATGAATAACATATACACGTGGAAATAATGTGTATCCCAGACTGAGCGACATGACTTTAGAGCCTATGTGATAGGCGCATTAGAACGCTTTGGTTATTTTTTTTTTTTTATTTTCGAACCGCACACATGGGTTTGTCATTCGTTGTGAAAACCGAAGTAATCCGAATTGGGGTACCGAGTGTTTGTGCTCCATGATGAAGTGGTCCGCTTGTTTGGTGCTCAAAATGCACGTTTAAAGTGTTTGAATATATTTCGAAACTCTTAGAAGATGTCGCGCTCATTACAAACACTGTTCCGAACCTCCAACAAAAGAAAACTGCTGTTTAACAATTTCATCTCAAATTTAATAACAGGATTACAACGAAACTACAAAACAAGTCCAACATGCATAGTAACATATTTGATCTCATTACAGTTAAGAAAGTAATAATAATTTACTAACTGCAATACGATCTGTAACAACAGTAACGGCAAAGAAAAATATCTAAAATTCTATTAATACGTATTCTATTCTGCATTTAAGTTAAACTTCCACCAATTTTCCCACGTCAAAAATTATGACACAAAATACAAAACTCAAGATGGCTACTATCTCTCCCTCTTAATGTTATGCTCGCTTGTTTCTACTTTTTTTTGGCGATATTAATTTTTCACGCCTAAACGAGAGGAGATATCAAAAATATGTTTGGCAGTTTTTTAGAATCGTCTTCTCCATTTTGGCTGATTTTTTCAAGGTAGTAAATACTATGGTTTCAGCTTATTACGCAATTAAAGAAATTCTGGTTAACTGACATTTTAGTCGAAACCGTATAATTTCTTGTTTTGGACAAAAATAGCTATCGCAGAAAAAAACATTTTAAACAAAACTGCCTAACAGATTTTTGATATCTGCTCTCGTTTAGGCTTGTAAAAATAATTATTACAAAAACAGTTGTAACAAGAGTGCATGGTAGCTAAATAAACGCTGAAAAAAAATTGATTCCTACGTTTTTTTCGAATCCAATATGGAATAAATACTCAATGACAATCCTAGATAATGGCATTTGCCAACATTTTGAGTAAATATTTATCCAGAATTACTAATTCGTTTCGCATGATCTTTTGCGCTGCAGTTAAATGCACGAGGTTTCGGCGTCAGAGATTGTGCCTCAGAAGTTCGTAACACTGGAAACAACTTTGTTTTAAACGTTGGCTAAAACTATTGTCTAGGATTGCTATTGTTTAACTTTCGCAAATTGGCTCCAAGAAACCTACAGTTATAGGTTAATGCTTTTAGCGTTGAATTATGTACCACGCCCTCTTAAGTACTATATAAAATATTAATGGAGTTAGTTCGTTGAGTTTCCGAACACTCGGTACTGTCACTGCTCAATCACGCAGTAAAATACTCGCAGAGAAGTCCTCGCCTGGTGTTTTTACCCACTGGAGGCAACACTGATGCGGACGTGAAGAATATTGCCGCCTTTATGCGCAGAGTACTTAAGTAGCGCGCAATGTTTAAATTGTAGTTAGTTATTTTCTAAGGAGACTTTAGGCGGCGACTGGAAATCAAACGAAACACCATATCTATCCTGTTTTACGTATCAGAATAACATTTTTCCAGATACAGCAGTCTGAAACAGCACTTATTTTTATTTTCAAATCAAGGTCTACCAAAACTTGTTTTTTATAGGCGTTCCGTATTTTCCTTAAAATATAGTAGCGTAGCTTGTAGCGTATGATCTTTCAACAGATATCTGGGAACTCGTTTTTAACAGTTTATAATAAATACGAATACGCGTGATATACTTGTACACAGTCCATTGACCAGGCGTGTGCCACGTGTCGTCCGTATCATTCTACTGATTTACTTCATGTAACGAGGAACAAGACCTGATCACAAGGTCGCTTTGTCTTTGATAACACATGACCATTGGTAAATACGCAAGTTTCTGGCTGTTACATTCCAAGTATAAATGACGACTCATACATACAAAGCGAGTTTTGCTCTCTGTTTTGCAGTAGGTTCTTCTACACCCCAGCGCAAGCGTAACAGGCACAATTAAGGGTGTTCAAGTGCGATTAAATCATAATTTTATATTTTTATGAAATAGCGTTAGTTTTGTAAACTATACTTTAGAGTACAGTTTCCTCTTACAAAACTATTTTAGCTCTCATAGTTTTCTCATAACGGTGCGTCGAAGTCAAAATTGGCTTCTTACGCTGTCACGCAAATAGTGAAAACCAATTAACTTACTTAAATGAAATAATTCAGTCTGAACTTACATCCCATGAGCTATGCAAAAATATTTAATTACCCACCACGTAATATTTTTAATTTTTTATAAAATCGCAAAAGTACGGAAAAATGTTGCAAATTAAGCTACTTTTTAAAAGATTAAAATAGTTCACGGAATCATTATTTTAATATTTTACTACGTAGCCCATGGCATGTTATTTCACTAACGTTAGTCAATTGGTTTTCACTATTTGCAAGGCAGCATAAAATGCAAAATTTGACTTTGACACACCGTTATGAAAAAACTGTGAGAACTAAAATTGTTACGTAAGAGGAAACAGCATTCACAAGTATCGTATACAAAACAAACACTATTTCATATAAGTATAAAATTGTTTTTATCGCACTTGAACGTCCTTAAGAGGCAGGCTGTGTTTGTGTGCGTGAGAAAGTAGCGGTAAGCCGCTAAGAATTGTTGACCGACGTATGGCATGCAATGCATAGAGACTGGAAATTTCGCGAAACAATTTTTGCCCCACTTTGTTTCAGTGCCTTACGTGCGCATCTGCATCTCTGCTCTGTGGTCAGTGATTGGATGCCGTAACACACAGCGTCTTGAGGTTAAACAAGCAAATCACAGACGTGACGTGCCGCAGTTATCCGTGTACTGATCTGCACAGTCAAATGAATAACGACTCTACACAAAATCACTCTGTCAATAGGCATGGAGCTGAGCTGCAGGTGTGCACGTAAGGCACTGAAACAAAGTGGGGCAAAAATATTTCCCCCAAAAATTCCTGTCCATAGTAATGCATTATCGCCTCTCCGCGCAAGCTACTCAGTTAGCGTACAGTGCTGTACTATTGGGAGTTTAAGCAATGTCCACATTATTTTATTCGTGGCCAGCATATTTAAAAGTCTAACCCTTGTTTTTATGGTTGTGTTTTTCGAATCCGGTTGTTATATTTCGTCACTGATTTTATGAAATCGCATACGTGTTAAAATCAAATTTTTTCGGGAGAGAGAAAAAAAAAACATATGGACACTAACAGTGTTATGGTATTTGTTAGTAAATACAGTAAAATGTCATAAAAGCATAATTTCTATCTATCTGTGTAAACTGTAGTACAAGCACATGCACAGAGAAAATAACTTTAATACACCATTTATCATTTGGCACATAGGAGGTTTCATAAAATCAACGAAGATTTATAGATACGGTGGTCGAAAAGTAATTTTTTGCCATTTTATAATTTCCCGATTTTTTTTTTTTTTTTTTTTTTAATTCTTGAATGTTGACTAAAAACATGCAAATGTTGACTTTTAAAAGCCATTATGGGAAAACTGGCAGAGCTAATTTTTTTTGTAAGATAATAATGTACTCCCAGGTATCGTTTACAAAACTAACAAGGTTTCCTACAAGTATAAAATAATATAAAATAATGATTTTTTTTTTCTCTCTGGGACGCCCTTATCTGCGAGGTCTTCCACCCCTGCGCCTCTGCGAGGATCAAGAATAGAGGGTCGTGAAAAGTATGAAACTTTCTTTTGCCGCGAAGAGTTACTGCGCTGCATTTTTGAAATTTTTATTTATGAGAGAGAACCCAATAAAATCTTCCCAAGGTATGAATTACAGCCAGTTTTTCCTTCGAGCGCTGCCGTTTCCCAGTTCCAGCTCCTCTCGTCAGCTTGTATGCGTATTTCACTTCAGCGATTGTTGCACGTGCTTATAAATTATACATACACTCACGCCCACATAACAGGTGCGTTTCGTTTTGCAAACAAGTACGCCATTGTTTTCCACTTTTTTTAGTTTAACTTTCCTTTACTCTTTTTTAATATTTGCGTTCTTCTTTATTCAGCGTGGTGCTGACACCATCCGTTATTGCTTTTGTTCTCTGGCAAAAAAAAAACCCTTAAGTCTTATTATTTATTTAATTCACAAAATTCATTGAAAAAAAACTCTTATACCTGAATTAGGTTTCCACGAATTTCCTTGTCACCAAAATTCTACTGACTTTTGTTTTCATCACCAGCACAAATATCTTTTGTTGACTTTGAAATTGATTTAGCAGAATTTGCTTCGCGGTTTAAATCAGATTCATCTTTCAGTGCACCTACTTACCTTAGTATACATTTCTTGCTGTTATTTCATTCTATACTTTCAAGCAATCTTTACGTTGCCAAGACTATGCGATCCGGGTTAGATTCTCGGCGGGGTCGGTCCCCGGATTTTCGCATGTGGGAATCGTGCCGGACAATGCCGTCGGTCGGCGGGTTTTCTCGGGAATCTCCCGTTTCCCCCGCTCTTTCATTCCGGCGCCGTTCCATACTCACCTCATGTCACCCCTCACCAGCGCTGAAGACCTCGATGCTAAGCACTGACAAAATTTTTCATTTACTTAAGTACAGTATACTATATTATGTAATACCAACACACTGTTAGTGTTGGCAACACTTCTCCTTCGCAAATTCGTAAAATAAATAGACGTGTAATTACGTGGGGGAGGAAAATACACAGCATCTGCTGAAAACAAGCTGCATTTTTCGTTACCAGTAGAAAGTTTATATTTAGATGAAATCGTTTTGTCAGTTTCACTGTACGTTGTGTGTTTCTTGACATTTCTGTTTCTTAACTGATTTAGTTCAACATTACCCAAGCGAGTTCTTTTAGACATGGTAACCGGTAATAAAATAACAGCAATAAGTTTTCACAACAGTTTTAATAGATTCGATCTAAACAGTCAAAATGAAGCGAAATATCATACAAAAGAATCAAGAAATTCTGTTATCTTTAGAGCACTCTTAAAGAAACATCAATAGTCTCATAAAATTTTTCTAGCCTCGAATATTAAAAAAAAAAAAAAAAAGTTTAACAGTTTAAAGCATGAATTCTACACACCTCAAAGAAAACATTACAAATAAAAATGAAACTGACATAGAGTAATTTATGAAGAGCTCACAAACACTGCAAAATATCATAAGATTATTCATTAGTTTCACTTAATTTTTATTTTTTAGTAAGTATCCAACATGAAATAAATTAGAAATAAGTTAGTTCACAATATGCTATAAAATGTTCATAACAATTCAACAATTCAAGAAACTTACAATAAATTACAAAATATATACGGCGATTACATGATTTGACAAAACTATCAATAATTTTTCCCACTTTAACATCAGTGTCACTATGTATATTCAGTAAAGCTAAGCCATTCAGACGCCCCTCGCCCATCCGTGAACACAGCCACGTCTTCACGCGTCTTATTGTAGAAAAAATATCGTTCTGCACTAGCCACACTAACTGGCAATGTAGCCATCACCAAAAGTAGTGGTTTAATTGTTGGAAACAGGCACCTGCTACAGTGCAAATATGCATCCATCGCACTTGTTATTGGAAGACATCCTTGATCACGTTACCGACGTAACTGTAACTGCCATAATTGCAGCTCACTTTCTAAAACTTTTCTTGCTATCTCTTCTTCGTATCCCAGAAATCCGTGGTGATTTTGAACAATATTCAAAACGTCCCGAGAAAACTCTTCAGAATTAACACTCTTGTCTATTAAAACAGACAGAATACACAATCCTAGACTGTACAATTGTAGTGTCATGGGTGAGACCCTTGATTTGAGATCTTCGGCAATGTTCTCGAAGGTAGGGATAAACAAAGTTATTCCAAAGTTAGTTTCCATGTCACCTGTAGAAATATTGGGTCGGTGTTGTTGTCTTTTGTCTATTCTGGGCATTTTCAGTTCCGTCCCTACGTCAACAGCTAAAGCTTCGACCTCAACCATCAAATTATGAAAACAAGTCTCACAATCTCTTCGTTTCACATCTAAACTGCAAAGAGTGTTTTCAAGCATGTCTTTGGCTACTACCATGTCCAAAGTCTCTTTCTGAAATAATCTGCTGATGGGCAGAGTGACTGAAAGTACATCAGAAAGAAATATTAAGTACACTAAAAATGTAGTCTCACAAATAGCTGCACTTTGAGCATCATTACTCCACTCCGAGATAGCTGACAGGGCATCTGCTATTTTCGGCAAATACTGTCGGAATTGAAGGACGCTGTCATGCCTCTCAACCCACCTTGTCTCACATATTCCAGTCGACCGCCTGCCAACAATTTGCCTAAAAACTGAATTGCGTTTTGATGAACCAGAGAAGAAATCTATCACTTTTTTCTAGAAAGTGAGTACTCGCTAGATCATTTAACTTTACGTATTGCATAATACTTTGCTCATTTCAATATTGCTGATGTCTATATGCAAACTACTTCATATTTTTAATTTGTACATAGTGGAATCTCTAAAATTTTTGAATTTTTTTGGGTTTAGGGGGGGAGGGGGCGATCGCCTCTATCGCCCCCCCCCCTTAAATCCGCCACTGATTCTTTAGTAAAATATTATGATATATTATGTTTCCACCGCTGAAATTTAACTACGGTGCCCAACTTTGCTACAAATCATTCACTTCACAAGAAAAAAAAAAAAAACAAATTATAATTAAACCAACATAGTCAACGTTGCAAGCATCTTCCGTTCTGAACAAATTAGGCCTAAAACTATGCACGCATAAACTTTGAGCTATGTTATATGTAGAGATGATGGTATATCTCGAACATTTTTCATGCCAACATGCCTTTGAAAAAACTGTAGTTTCCTGTAACATGTATGATTGGGTGATGTACGTCTGACACAACGTAGTTGTCTGCAGACCAATAGCAGACATCAAATATTACAGTAACTGAATTCTTATTGGCTTAGCAAAATAAGGTAACAACTCTGCGTACAAGCGAAAGCCAGTAATATTCTGATAAGCTGAACATGCGTTGAAACCCAGCAAACAGTCAAGTTTTCCCGCGATAAATCACCATCTCTGGCGATAGTACAATGACAGCATATAAAGAAGTTACCTGTAAAGATGCGGACACAGCAAACAATGAAACAGTCCGACATACAGTACTGCTGCAGCAGGTGTAATTTCAAAGCAGTGTAGCGTGAGTGAAAATGACATTGCCCTGGATGTGCACTCCCTCCCACTGTAATGGTTATTACTCGCTCATAATGCATGCCGTCGACAACTACGTGGCGTGTAAACAACAGTACCCACACACGCAGGTCGGTTAAACTCGTAAACCCGGTGCCCAGTTAATTCCAAGCCACAAAACAAGCAACGCTCAACACAGCTACTGACGAGTATTGACCTGCTACTATAGCTAGAGAAGATGGTTTATCGCGGGAAAACTTGACTGTTTGCTCGAATTCAACACATGTTCAGCTTACCAGAAAATTACTGGCTTTAACTTGTACGTGGGGCTGTTACACTATTTGACTGAGTCAATAAGAATCCCAATATTGTAATATTTGATGCCTGTTACTAGTCTGCAGAGATCTCCGCTGTATCATAAGTATTATCGCCGAATCATAAATGTTGCAGGAAACTGCAGTGTTTTCAAGGGTATGTTGGCACAAAACATTTTCGCGATATACCATCATTTCCAACTATAGCCTATCCCACATGCAAGTAAACCTTTATTGACAAACCAGTTCATTACTAGAGAGGTGCAAAGCTCGATTTATTTACTGACATGAGACAAAAATCCATAAAGCTGTTGGTTCGTTCGACGTTTCTCGCTGGTCAACAACTTCGTGAACTGCCACGGAGATGTTTCTGGCCAATAATTCTAATCTCCACGGTAGAGCGACCAGCTTCCTGTAAAAACTGTTTTGCGCCAACATAGCCTTTAAAACACTGCAGTTTCTTGCAACATGAATGATTGAGTGAGTGAGCGAGATATTTTGGTTAACATCGAGGTCTTTAGCGCTGGTGAAGTGTGACATGATGTGAGTATGGAGCGGCGCCGGAATGAATGGGCGGGGGGAAACGGGAGATCCCCGAGAAAACCCGCCGACCAGCGGCATCGTCCGGCACGATTCCCACATGCGAAAATCCAGGAACCAACCCCGTCGGGAATCGAACCCGGATCACCTTGGTGGGAGGCGAGAGGTCTGACCCCTCGACCACCGCAGCCCCATGCTTAACGCATCGTAACTCTCTGCAGACCAATAGCAGGCATCAAATATATAATAGCGGGATTCTTATTGGCTCAGTCAAATAGGGTAACAGCTCCAAGTACAAGCGAAAGCCAGTAATCTTATAAACTGAATGTGCGTTGGAACCCAGCAAACAGTCAAGTTTTCCCGAGATAAACCGTCAGCTCTGGTAATCACGTGTCGTGCACTGGTATATACAAGGCAGTGGATTATAGTGTGCTCCAGATAAGAACGCGAATTTTGCATGTACCTGTTCGTTACTCAGGCAAAATTCGCTAGTTCAACAACATGCAGGTTATACTCTCCAATCTAATGCGAAATCTAGCGTTATAGGTATAGCTGTTTGTCCACTGGCTGCTTCCCCAGTGAGCTGCCTGTTTCAACCTGGATCAGTAGGGCCATGAACTTTCCGCGAAAAGAACTTTGACCCAGTTAGTTTCAGAGCCTTACGTGCACATCTGCAATGCTGCTTCATAGTCGGTGAATATATGTTGTAACTCTCACGTGTCTTGATGTTCTCCCTGCAAACCACAGACGTGCGGTGTTGCAGTCACCTCATTGTGATTGGCACAGTCAAATGAGAGACGTCACTTCACAAAGACACCCTGTCAATAATCATGAAGCAGAGCTGCAGATGTGCACGCAAGGGATTGGAAAAAACTTAGCAAAAATTGTTTCGCGGAAAGTTTGTGACACTACGTATAGAGACATGCAAAATTCGCGTTACTTTCTCACAGCTGACTAGACTCCAAGTGACTATATGCTCGTTCGTTCGACGTCTCCCGCTGACCGATATTGTCGTGACCTACCGCGGGGAATGCTTACACGGTAGAGAGGTAAATCTCTGTAAAGACGTAACACACGTAAATGACAACACACAAAAGTTCGTAGCCAATTGAATAGCAGATTACGCTTATGTTATATACAGGAAAGTGAAGTTTAGTCTGCTACCAAATGATAACGCGAATTTTGCATGCATCTAACTACGTATCAGGCAGAATAGTATTCGGGACTTGTTTACTTGCAGGTTTCTTATTGGTTCAAAGTTCTCCATGTAATAGCGATCCAAGTAGTAATAGTTAGAGACCTGAAAAATTCGCGTTTTATTTCGGCCACAAGCTAGAATTCCAACAACTTTAAGTTCGTGTCACATTCGCAATTTGCTTTTGACTTATTTGACTCCTCCTGGAAGTCTCTGATTCAATATTAAAAATATAACTAATGCAGATCCTTATTACCGTACCGACGAGCAGCCAATGAACAGCTGTTGTCTGCTTCAGTTCTCAAATATTCTTTGGTCAGTGAACCAACGAATTTTTCTGGTCTCTATTAATAGTAGCAGAAATGTACGTGGGTTTGTATTCTAGCGTGGCCTGAAATTAATTTGCGAAATTTTCCAGTCTCTAGTCATCACAGAAGCTAAATCCTATACATTTTATCTGTGAATCCCTGTAGCAGCTAACCAAGTCGGAGGGTTGCATAGAAAACTCTGGCAGCCAACTACGATGCACAACGTACTATAGTCAGATGAATGACGGATATGTGCACTTTCTCGTGGAATATACTAGAGTAATGGCACACAGGCACATGTGCCCGATGTAAGCTACATACGATCCTCAACGTTAGTAGGACTGTGTAGGTACCGCACGGTAAGTTCAACATTTTAGAAACGCAACTGTTACAAAAATGGCACTGAAAATATTACATTCAGTACTGTAAAATGATATACTGAACGAAACTCTAACACTGGCTGACAGACAACGCCCAGCTTAAACCGGTGTGTTTAGAAACATGCAGTTCTGCAGAGGAGTTTCTTTTACAACTTAGATTAGCACACAAAAAGGATTTTTGAAAATTCATCCTCTAACGGGGTTAAAATGGGAACATAAGTTGTTATGGAAGTACGTCGTTTTTTTTTTCTGTAAATATGTAAATATGGAAATTGCGCTTTAGGTTCGTGTTTCAGCGTGTTTGTAAATTCATCCCCTAAGGGAGTATAACAAGAGACGAAAATGTTTATGGAAAGTAGGCCTATATCATTTCAGAACTACGTGGGATTTGGCGTTCAGGGTTCTGAAGAAATTAGAAAGTAAGTATTTAAAAATAATTAATTTGGCTGATTTCAGCGTTCATTTACTAAAAGATAAATGTCCTGGATCGACCTGAAAATAAAAGTACGAAACACGCATAGAAACTGACGGAAAGAAAGAGATTCAGAGATATTTATGATGCAATAAAGCACTGAAGTAACTTTAAATAAACGTTCTTATTTCAATACAAATTAATAAACCTGAAAACTTGCATATAACTAAGCCATGAAATTTTACGCGGAACAAATTTCTTGCCGCGACCGAAAGGTAAAAAATAGGGAACGGGCAGAGCAGGTTACCCGAAAACTCTTACAATTTGAGACAAGAAATATGGTTGCTGGAATGTTGCCGGATAGTTTAAAATAAAACAAAAAAATTATGTATTTATTGTAAACAATTGCAAGTAACTGCGGCGGGTACAATTTTCTGTGTCATTTACCGTGCAGCACCTATATAGTCTCGGATATCCACACCGCTTATTAATTTTGCAAGTCAATTTTAATGGCAAAGCTGGGTAAATAAGTGAACACTTAAAAAAACGATGTGATACATAATTCGAGGTTTGTAAATGTAAAAGCTTCAGTAGACATTATAAAATTATCTTAGCTAAAATGAACTGCGTCTTTGTTGCAACATTTCATCCTGCCGTACATTAAAAAAAACGGCGATACATTTTTATTACAGCTACAATTTCAAATTGTTCCTACAACACACTTTGTTTCTTCTACAGAGAAGGCTGTTGATTTTACAGAATAGATCAGTTAACCTACAGAACCTTCTACACAGCGAATTATTCTTATCTGCAGAACAAACTGTTTCTTAGGAATAATCCGAATAGTACCGTCAACCATCTGGTTTGTGTCCGTGTTTTACATAACTATGGTTCCTACAAAAATTATTTTTTTCCACAGCACTGTGAAATGGACCAACAGTTAGTTCAAGGGTAGTCACTACCTCCACCACTGACGCGCCTGCGACTCTGAGATTGTTCAGATGACATTTCTATTGTCAATAGTATCGCGTGGTGATTTTCCCAGACTACTCAAACGCGATAATTATTTTTCCTTCCTCCGGCCGTTTCAAATCAGCCTTTCACTGCACTGAAAAAAAAATTGATGTAAAGTTCGCTTAAAGGGAAGTAAATTTCTTGCGTGTAAGTCAAAACCATCATACGTGAGCGCAACAAATTTACGTCACAAATATTTGAAAAAAATCTTTATCAACACAAAATAAGAAGTTTGAACGCATTTAGATTTTTATAGTCACTGTGCAAATCACACATAACCTAATTAATGACACTGACATTTATAGGCGGGAATGAAATTCTAAGCAGACCTACTACATCTTGCATCAGTGACCAAGTGCTATAACCACTAGACCACTTAGGATTGTTGACATTTCTTGCCTAAAGTGTGATGAACATTGCATTGAAAGTTTATTTCCGAGACATATACGTGTGTCGTACGATTGTTTTCCCTTACATATTTGTAAAATGTCATAGTCTTGTATGTGAATTTTACTGAACAGTGCGGTAATATAACATTAGCCGCGTTCTTCTTGCTGTTGACTGCAGCTGAGTACTACCGAGTGTTCCGTTATGCTGAGACTGCTGACCTGTAATATACAAATGGCAAAATGGCGTCAGGGTTGGTTGTTGATTTACCCGTCACTTCCTGCTGAACCTGCTGCCCTGCCGTTCAGATGGTCCAGGACGACCAACCCTATGCCCGCGGGCCAAACACTGGCCTTTAGAATGGTCCGCTAAAAGCTGAAACATTTTCGTAATATTTTATAATTATTTCGCTGACAGTACAAATAATGCCGTGGTTTTCAACAATAGTATAGCCTATACATGTGAATTACGTGCTTTTTTTTAGGTAATGAGAGGGTTAAAGTGAGCTCAAGAGCAATTTACGAATTTTTTTGTCTTTGTTTTAATTTGAACTGTAAAATAGTAGATTCGTTTTATAACAACTGAGAATATACTGCAAATAAATATTTTATAATATAATGTATGTTTTAACATACGAAATTACCTAAAATTTGAGATAATTATAGGAAGACGATATGAAAGTTATCTATGGGGGCTTGTGATATAATTTGGTTGAACTCTTTTGGCCATAGCTCCAAAAGTCTGGCCACCCCTGATGTAGGCTGTCTCAGTAGGATACCAGACAATATAAATATTGCGAAAATACATGACAAACCAAACCATCAATTTACAATGTTGTTAATATACGTCGAAGATGTAGACAGTGCAAGAACGAATGAGAAGTTAGTTTTATCACCAGAATGAACAGTAAATGTGATAAATTATATTTGTTGGCCTGTAAAATTAAAATTTTTTCCGTACAGTTTTATATTTTATATAAAATGAATGATTTGGAAAAGTAAGTTTATTACGAACTTAAAAAAAAATATTAAATTTTAATGGAAATCTTTAGCGTTGTGTTAATAAAACTTTATGTAGTCGCCATTATTATTCTAGCGAACTTTACAGATGAGCATTCCAAAGTGATACCGAATACTGATTGCGTTCAATGAATGTTCTGTTTGGCCTATTACTAGTGAGTACTCTCGGCAGCAAACGTAATGCGGGCATTCTATGTGACAGAAAACAAATTTTCAATCAAACTAACGGATAAATGCCTTATAATATGTCACGTAAATTTAATTTTTACGGCGTAGGCCAAGTCGGGACCACACATTCCGTTGAATACAACAGCTCACCTCCGATACATTCATCAAGCTTATCTTACCTCAGGCGGGAACAGCGGCAGATTATGATTTTAAGTTACGGCTTAGTAATCGTGAATTGTGGCAATACGCTGATAACTGGTGCGATAACGGTTTGAAACCGGTTGTTCCATTCACGAAGCTGTTGCTCCCCAAAAACATGGGTGAAATTAATAGTAACATGTTCGCTTTCAATTACTAGAATTTAGTGCTTTATGTAACGTGCTATGTTATCGGGAATTATCTTATCATAACTCGAGCTTACGGCAGGAGTTCTCAGAATAGTTGGTAAAACATACCTGTAAGTACCGTTTCCGATACATCATGATGTAATTTTGGGTTAAAATATGAGCGTAAACCAATATTCATAACTTGACAATTCGGCAGCAAGTAATTGGTAGTTTATTATAATACGCTACGTCACGTAGTAATGCGTAGAAAAGCTGTAAACGATGGTACCTGCGGTCAAATTAAGTTTCTTATTGGTATTTTTCAAGCTGTCACATAATGCAAATAACGTCAGAGATTTTCACGGTCCACTACAGCCTTACACTGTAAAGTGAGTAAGTAGCCTTATAATTCCTTCCAGTCAACTTTCATATTTACGCCACTAGATTGTTCAAATACCGCCCTGTAAAAAACATGCCCGTATATTTCAACACCCTCAGAAGATACAGTCTGAGGCTAAACATGTATTTATATGTGGCGTTGCCAACCTATGAGCCTTGGCGCGAACAAGAATAGAGATCTACGTTTATTATATTTGGTGGCACTCAGTCACCTTTCATGATATCGCTGGAGCCACTGATTTTTGGCGAAAAGAATTCGTGGTAATTGGCAGAATATAATAGGGCAGAGTCGTGCCTCATTTGACTGCACCAACAAGAACAATGTCACCGCGACATCACACGTCCGTGATTCGCTGCTTGATTCACGGGTAGATCCCCGAGACACCGAAAGTTAAAAACTTCCAATCACTGACCATGAAGCAGAGAAACAGATTTGCACATAAGGCTCTGGAACAAATTGTTGCATAATTCTTTTTCACCAAAAATTACTGGCTCTAGATATCGCTTTTGGACAAAAAGATTTTTAGCTTTGATATGAGGAAAATATTGCAACAGTAACTAAAATATTGTAAATAAAGTCATGAGTAAAGATCTTAAATGTTCGCTTTTTATTTTGGAAGCTAGCGAGAATTCAAACAATTATAAAGTTCTTGTCTCTTTCTCAATTTGCACTTGACTTATTTGATACCTCCTAATGGTCGCTTAGCCAATAATCAAGACGGAAGTGTAGTGATAGTACTCTGATAGCGAGCAGCTAGTGAGTAGCTACTTAAGCACATATATATTCTTGGAGGCTAGCCTACATATCGGTGAGCTCGCTAAATTTTCCAGTCTCTAGATTTGAGTAGGTGTTTTTTTTTTTAAGTTAAAATACTTATTTACTAACATGTTTTCAGGGTCCTATAGCAATGTGGGCACCACCGCACCGAGATGAACAAAAAAAGTCAGTTATTATGTACGTATGTAGATTTGACAGATACTGAGCCATATGGAATTTAATTTTAAATTTGACTCCAATTTTTATTCCCGTCAGGACTCTAAAGCAGGCAGCACCCTTAATAAGTGTTTTATGCACCGTGAATGGCTACACTAAGTTGATGATGACGCTTCTTACTCTATATTAGCTTTTTTGCTTTGCTGGGCGGTTCTTCGTAGTAACTGGGCAAAATGCAGAGGCAAGATTCGCTTCCCTGGCACCCACAACGTGCTTCGATCAATAATATCGATGAAGTGCTTAAATTCTGAGTCGTGTTGCTGACGGGTGCTTGAACCATCGTCTTAGCTTCTTCGCCACGTGGGCATGGCGTCTTGGTGATATAAGGTCGTTCCACCAAGCTCCTTTTTAGTAGCGCCCCACCTTTAATTTTATTGTAAGACTTGCATTACACGCCCTCGCGAAAAATACTCTTACTTTCTGCATTTTAATGGCGATGGCAAAGTTATATAGTCCGCTGTCAATGTGGTTTATTGTATAAGTCCCGGTTGTTTCCCTTCCAACTTACTGATTGCAATTCAGTACGTAGGTAACTAGAGAGTCGTTAAATACAGAACCTTTAGCTCGGGCAGACCAAAAAACGGGAAAGGAATCGACAATGATATTCCGTTCCAGCTTACATTCCAAAACACTGTAGCGTCCTGCGCCTTATCGAGATTGAATGTCGGTTATGTGTACATACACTGATAAATAGCGAAAATATTTTTTTAAGTAGTCAACGTAAACTCCAATAAACTGTACTATCTGTATCCTACTACTATTTTAAGATGCAATTTGTGACGTGTATGAACAGTTTTAAGACAAAGCACACACGTTCTGTGAATATGTACGCTTCTCATTAGACCTGTTAACGAGAGAAATAATGCTTTAAATAAACGATTGGTCGGTAGCCAACATCGATATAAAGTCTTCAATGTTCAGTGTTATACCTAGAGCCACGATTTTATGGTGAAAAGATTTTTGCAACATTTGGTTTCGATGCGTCATGTGCTCGTCTACAGGTCTGCTACATCGCCCGTAATTGGATAATTTTACTCTCACTTGCCTTGGCAAATTACAGACGTAAGGCGTCACAATAATCTTATTCTGATTGGTGCAGTCAAATAAGAGACGTGTCTGAACAAACATACGCTGCCAATAATCATGAAGCTGAGCTGCCGATGTGCACGAGAGACATTGAAACAAAGTGGGGCAAAAATCTTTTCGCGACAAAATCGTGGCCCTAGTTATACCCCAGCACGTTGGTACCTAGCAGTCAACTTTCCCCGTTATTTTCCAATGTCCATGGTTACATGTAGAGGCACGAGTATTTCGCGTATTGAGTCAGGTCGCACGTCAAGAACATAAAACTTATTTCACTGGCATTACCGTGATCGGCAGAGACCTGAAAAATTCGCGTTTTCTTTTAGGAGCAAGCTAGGGTTCCAGCAACTATAGGTCTGTATCACTTTCAAAATTGGCCGTTGACTTACTCGACACTTCCTGGAAGTATCTGAGCCAATAATAAAACTGTAACTGAACACAGGCCCATTTCACTGTCGGCGAGCAGCTAATAAACAGCTGATGTCTACACGATTTCACATATATTCTTGGAGGCTAGCCTACACGTCATTGAAGCCGCGAATTTTTCCGGTCTCTAGTGATCGGACGACAGTAGTTTAGTTACACATTTGACGACTGCAAACCAGTAATAAATTAGGGAATAGCTCGTGGCGGAATCACGTGGCACCTGCTTGTACGGTAAGAAACCAATGAATATTCGGCTATGGCCAGAGCGTGTACAGGAATGACAAGCCTGGGTTGCCACCAGATGAATACGCGAAATACTCGTGAATCTACGCACAGTTTATCCAGCCGTGTACAGCGTAATCACAAATGTTCAGCAGCGGCGATAACAGCATTTGCATTGGCCCAGTCAAACAGCGACACGCCATTAAAGAAAGAAGAATGCAGGTCTTGACGTTAAATTCTAGAGCTCCGCCGACATTTTCCTCTGTAAATCAGTGTCCCGAGCCATGACTCGTGATTATCAAAGATTAGAGAAACATACAGATGGAGCATAACGTATGTCTTAGGGTGAATGAAGCCTCGAAACGGAAGGGGGAGGAGACAATCCGCTATATTGGTGACTGAAAAATGTTGTTACCATAGCAACGTTTACGAAGCGGCTGCTGGCCGACCAACCATAACCTAATTTTTGAAAACACTTACAGGAACAGCTAATTACACTCAGCCATATTGTTATCAGAATAAACAAAGTTGACCTGACCTCAGTAGGTCCTACTGGCCGCTAATGCTCCATTTGTACTTTCTCTCATCTCTGGTGATTATCAACCATCTTAGCATTCTTTCGGCGTGATTTTCGAGAAGCCATTGTTCAGCTACTAATATTTTGTGAAAATAATTTTGCAACAGCTGTTTCAATGCCTTACGTGCACTTATGCAGCTCTGTTCCATTATTATTGACAGCTTGCCTTTGTGAGGAGACTAGGCCAATGAGAATAAACCACTTGTCAGTGATTTGGGTGTAGAATGTCAAGACGCAGACTTAAATACGTCCAATCGCTGGTCGATTGACAGTCGAAACCAATTTGGCCGGTCCGAGAATATAACCCGGGGCCTTTAGAATATCCAAAATACATCCATTGTTTTGTTACAAGGTCACTCGGTATGTATTTCAACGTTCTTCAAATAAATAACTACACCTGCAATACCACAACGGCTGTAAGACTCCCAGTTAGTGTTACAATCAGAAATGAATAAGATACAAACGTTGGTTTTAAATACGTTGAACTAATCGCGATATAGCAACAGGGAAATGTATCTTCCTCTCGACTGGAAACTGCAACACATAACTTAGACTGTTCTGAAGAAACCACGTCACAGCAACACAGCTTACGAGGAAACCACACGACCGCAGCCAGATCTGCGGTTAGCACAAACAAAAAAGAAAGAAATACAGTAGAAACGTGCACGACACACAAGTGCTGCAACTTCAAGTCGAGATTCATTAAAATTCATTCTGGACATTTGAAACTATGTGCATGTTTTAAATTTTTGTACACTCCGACCGTTTCAAAATATGCAGTCCTGAAACCAACATTCATTTCTGGTGGACTCTAAAGCAGTTCCATTTTGGCGTGAGGATTATAAAAACGATTAAGGCATTGTTAGAAATATGCAGTGTTTCTCTTCATGATAGAAAGAAAAACTTAAAAGACGTATGGAGCACGTTAAAATTATAATTGGCGGGTGCATTTCATTAACAATGTTTACGTATCTATTCATCTAGATATTCTCGTGTATGGCCAATGAACAAACGTGTACCCCATAAATTAGCATGGGAAAACCAGGTGAGTTACTTTACACGATTTGTGGTGTACAGTAACTACTGGCGGCTAAGGTGTAAATTAAGAAAACGTTAAAAGCAGAGTTTGCCTTCTAAGTGGTTCTTGTAGATCAGCGACGACCTCGAAATCCGTTGCAAACTACTATTTAGTGACTTTCAAATCTTTAAATGAGTTGCCGCCTTTACTAATGCGGTAGAGTTCCTGATTCTTTACAGTTAATAAGTATGCCAAAGTTAACCAGAATGTAATATTGAGTTACTAACCGAAATATGACAATTACCTTAAGATTATTAGAAGACGATGAAGCGGGGTTTCTTTTATTACATATGCACTTGTTTTTACTACTTTCTCGCCTCGAGTTTACTGACTGCTACAAACGCAGACATTTCTTGTAACCGTTAGTAATTTAAGTTTGAATTCTTCAACAACAGTGTGGGTTTGTGTATTTACTAGCAAGCAATCGGCCAGTGTTAACAATATAATACATACGACGTGAAAAAGGTCTCCGTGAAAGCAAATTTAAGCGTGGGAAGCCAAATTATCCCCAGGAAAATATACTATGGCAGGAACAGGATATCTATGTTAATATCACTTTAGTGATCCAGATAATTATTTAGTGAGTGAAGAGATTTTGGTCACTGCTTAACATTTAAGTCTTTAGTGCTGGTGAGGGGTGACATGATGTGAGTATGGAGCACCGCTGGAATGAAACGGTAGATCCCCGCGAATACCAGCCGATCGTACGGCACGATTCCCACATGCGATAATCAGGATACCGACCCTGCTGGGAATCGAACCCGGATCGCCTTGGAAGGAGGCAAACAGTCTGACCATTCGGCCACCGTGGACCCCTGGTTCAAGAAAGGAGGTCTTTCTTCTCCGTTATTGGTCAAAGGAAGACGATTGTAAAATGTTGGGACAGCTGAACATTCGAACAGCTTATATCGATCCGACGAGTAGGCCTACTTTTAGCCACTGCGGTACAGTGTACATAGTAGATGAAAGAAGCGCCACAATTGAAGAAGCGCTAAAGGGAGATGTACAGTTAGGGTCGGGTGGCAGGCAGGCGATGCTAATAGACGACGGGAGAACAATCGCCAGTGGCAATCAAAGCAGGCGCGTGACCGTCACAGCCTGAATAAACCATAACGGACCCGGCCACGCTGAGCGCTTCCAGCCGGCCCGGGGCGCTGGCCGTTATCTCGGTACCTTCCTGGGCAGTCCAACACTACACTTGCGCGTGAAGCTTACGTACTGCCTTGATATAGGCGGTTCGGGATCAAGTGAGCACTCACACTTGATGTCTGCGCGTGTAAGATAAATTGTGAAGACGGTAGGTAGCTGTACAGTTTGATAAAAAAAAAGTTTATTAAGCACGTAAAATACAATTATGTCGATTTTGGTTGATTTTGTTTCAGTATTGTATTTAAATAGAAAAATACACCGAACTATATTGCGTACTTACGCTCGTAATTACGCTGCCAACAACACAAACAGTAAGGTGACTATAGTTAATGTTGAGTTATAAGCAATAGCGGTTAGTTATATTTTTCAAAGGTTAAATTTTTACTGCTCACTTCATCCCGAACGACCTATACAGGCATGTTTACATCGAAAAAAATAACAGGAATCACGTTAAGGTTCCGCTACAGTCTTCACATTGGATTATTTTATTTTTCCCTGTTTTTAAATTCCAAGATGTAAAATATGAAATGTCGTACTATAGCGTAAATTCTATTCAGGTTGGGTGAAGTACAAGCATCACAGTTGAACATCTAACCAATATTTAGGTTTCATCCGGTCCAGTATTTTTTAAAAACATATTCTTAATTTTCTGGACTGATTGCGGTCTAAATACACGTTAAAAGTTCAACTGCGAGGCTAGTACTGCAACGCAAAATAAATAAAATTCACGCAATAATTGTAAATATCACATTTTCCTTCTCAGAATTTCACAAAAGAGAAAAATAAAATAATCGAACATGGAAACTGATGTGGAGCTTTAATTACAAAATTGTTACCAACAAATTATAAGCTATTATGAAATTAAATCCACCAGCACAGGGTCACCGGGTGTATGAGAGAAGGCCGGGGTGAAGGTTGGGTCGACTGCTCAACTGGCCTGTCGCCTCCCGGCCCGAAGAATGGATGAGGTGAGATGATGATTGTGGATCAGTAAGGGAATGAGAAAGGCGGGGGAAACGGGAGTTCCCCGAGAAAACGCGCCGGTAAACGGCAACGTCCGCCACTATCGAGGATCGAACCCGGATCGTCTAGTTGGATAGTGTGAGGTCTGGCCCTTCGACTACCGCGGTCTCTAAATTATACGATATTGTACAATACACTATCTTGCTAAGTTGACAGCAAATGTGCTTATAAACATTGCTGAAAACACCAGTGTTACTAACAAAGAAATGGACATTAATAAAAATGTTGATCACAAAAATCCAAACAACAATGCTGATTTTGCAAGAAACATATTTTTTTATAAACATCGTTTTCTCTAGACAGCCGTAGAATGGGTCAACAGACTTGGTAACTAAGGTAAGAACATGTTTATAAAAAGTATACAGAATGTTATTTTGTTACCAACTACTTTCAAGCATTTAAAAAACACTCGTTAGTAACTTTGTTCAAACCCCCTCCCCCTTGGGGACCATTAAATGTCGGCATCAAACGTCTGCACCGACGCAGCGCAGAGCAAAGAAAACTGCTCTGCACTTGAACCAGCCAATGCGGGTGGAACTAAATACGACAGACGCAACTGGGTGGACACTCGGAGACTCAGCAATTCCATTTCCTCAGTCCGGTATTCAAGGACCAGTAAGAAATCTCGTAACAAAATCGTTCGGAACGGTTCGGGTAAAAATCGAGCCCACTTCGGCTAACCGCCCATGTTTATCCATGTGCCCGGCACGAATCTCGCCTGCTGTATATTTATTCTATGGCCCTATGAATTTTACGGCAGCATTCTTCTGTAACCTGAAAGTGAAATGTTTCTTGTAAAAACTTCGAAACATGGATACAAACACACTATTAACTGTTGAAGTGGTGACGTGATAAAATACTAATTTTCCACGTGTTTTGAGTGAAGATTCTGCTATAGTAAAGTGACGTATTTTATTATTCGTAATTTACTTCCATGCGTTTAGGCCTATCGTATTTTTCATTATGCCAATACTATCATTGCTTGTGATGTAATTGTGAATTATCTAATGCTATAACTAGCCAAGTGTACTGAAAATGTGTAACTCCTAGACTGTTTTCCCGCATTGTCTTTCAGTCGAAGCCATGCTTAAAATTACTGCATTCAGTTTATGTGAAATATTGAATGTGTGGCGTTGTTTTTTAGATAGGCCTACATGGTGTTAAATTCTGAGACTGATAATGACATTATAGTGTGCTTTTTTTTTTTGTCAATTTTAAGTTTACATCACCATCGTTCACGTCACCGCTTCGACAGTAAGTGAACCAGACGGTTTTGTGTTGCACAACGATTCACCTTCAAAACATGTAAAACCAATTTTAATGAACATTCCCCCTGGAAATAAATTAAATCTTGTTCACATATTGTTTTCACGGTAATCAATTCTGACGAAGCACAGCTGCCAAACATAGCAGCCATTAGTGGAAGGCTAAAATGTGTCGTTCGCGCATGCGCGAGCAGGTGCAAAATTATTTGCGACGAGGGCTCGTTTCGCACCTGTCACGTGGCTAGACACACCTCGCAAGGAGCGTAGTTAATCTCAACGCGGCGCAGCGCAGAGCAAATTTTGCGTTCCGCCGAGGCGATATTTAATCAGGCCTCTGGAATGTCTCTCTCCTCCGACAGTTACCACCTGTGAACGAAGATGGCGCAGTGTATGTGTATTGCTACGACGATGTGGTCAATATACCTAAAAATGTTCAGCGTAGAAACGTTCAACACATTTTGTATCTTGATTTCAGAAGTGCAATCAGGCCCCGGGTTTAGGTGCCTGGCGCCATGGGTAGATTTAAATTAACCACCCCCCCCCCCTTCAAAATCATGCAATATATTTGGAAAATTCAATGTTGTGAATTATTGCTCTTAAGAATGTGGGTGCACGAAACACATAAAATTACAAAAGGGCGTAATTTATCAATAGAATATTTCTATTTAAATAAAAAAGTCTTCTTGCGAATTTCGTCCCTTCAAAATTGCTGCGCTGGGGGTCGATTAAATATCGTCTTTCGGCGGCGCAGTGCAAAATTTGTTCTGCGCTGCACAGCACTGGGATTAAATACGCCCCTTGTCACGTGACCGGTGCAAAAACGCAGAGAAATCTACGCCGAGCTAGACCCTCGCCGAAAAACCATTTTGTTCCGCTCGCGCAAACAACACATTTTAGCCTTCCACAAATGGCTGCCATGTTTAGCAGCTGTGCTTCGTCAGAATTGAGTGCCGTGAAAACAATATATAGTCAAGATTTAATTTATTTTCAGGAGAAATGGTCATTAAATTGGTTTTGCATGTTTTGGCAATGAATTGTTGTGCAACACAAAAACATGTTTCGCTATCTGTCGAAGCGGTGACGTGACGATGATGATATGAACGGAAAATCGACAGAAAAATTTCCGCACTATAATATTGTTAGCAGTCTCAGAATTTAACTTAATGTATCTAAAATACGCTGCAACACATTTAATATTTCACATAAACTGAATGCAGTAACTTTGAACACGGTTTCGACTGATTGACAATGCGAGAAAGTAATCTATATAAAATTGCAATAAACGTGGCCAATTATTCCCTGAAGTACAACTGCAATTAAAAGAAAGTAATATATCATAAATATAACTAGATAATTCACAATTCCATCACAATCACCGTAGTATTGGGCTTGCAATCTACGATAAGCCTAAACGCAAGGAAGTAAGTCACGAATTATAAAACACGTCAATTCACTCTTGCAGAACCTTTACTCAAAACATGTGGCATATTAGTAAACACAAAAGCGAGACTCGCGCTCGGTACATGGATAAACGTGGGCAATCAGCCGAAGTGGGTCCGAACTGTTCCCGAAAGGTTCCGAACGATTTTGTTGCATGGTTTATATTATTGGCCCTTGAATCTCGGGATGGGGAAATGGAACTGCTGTCTCTCCGAGTGTCCACCCACTTGCGTCTGTCGTATTTAATTCCACCCGCATTGGCTGGTCCAAGTGCAGAGCAACATCCCTTGCTCTGTGCTGCGTCGGTGCTCATATTTAATCCCCCACCCCTCCTGGGCTATGCCCAGTCTACCCAGTTATAACATGGGGCCTGAGTGCAATGAAGACGTTTTGATATTGTTATGCATCAACCAACTGTGCACCAATTTCTAATTTTCAGTAAAACTTGGTTAAAGATTTTCAGCTTTGAAACAGTCCTACAAAGAGCGTTTTAGTCCTACACAGTCATAATCTGGAACACAAGACGTTGGATTAAAAATAATTTTTGTAAAGCTCTTTGAAAGATAAAAACCTTTAAATTTGTTTTATTCAAAGCTAAATATTGGCGCATAGTTGGTTGATATATAAAACCGTTCAATTCACCTCATACCTGTAGTCTAAGTACTACTAAATCCTGCATTTGCTTTGATGCCTGTAACATAACATATGTACTACAGATTAAAAACGTTCTAAGATTCTTAACAAACAATCCTAATGGCAATCTTTAAAGAATGTCGTTGAAGTTCAACAAAAAATTGTATGCATTCCTTAGATTTTCCATTACTGCATATCACTATCAAAATGTTACTGATTTGTAGCCTACCCTTAGTAAAAACATTTCACCAGTAAAAATGAGATGATTCACAGCGATTAGATTACACGAGAATCTTGACTAAATTTCTGATAATATCCTTATGGAAATATTTTTTGTCATGGCCAATAAGCGGAATAAAATTGATATATATATATATATATATATATATATATATATATATATATATATATATATATATATATATATATATACACA